>JAQFYM010001812.1:0-28747 GCA_034694785.1 Agrenia bidenticulata | reverse complement strand
TCAGTATTTTTATATTATTTCCACTCTATTCCTTCTACAAGTAAATTTTCAGAAATAATCTCATCCACTATTGCATTAAATTCAAGGCGATGATTTTGAACTGGCTCAGATTGGTCTTCAGCAGTGGCCTTAGTTTCAATTTTTCTATTTTGTAACGGTTTCCAAGAATACATAATTGTTATAATACTGACATTATGTCAAGCACATGGTGTGTATACACCAGCATCATTTTTAGTATAAGATTATAAATTCATTGGTTTTTCAGATTTATATGTATTCAGGAGTTTTGTAAAGAAGTATTTCTTGTAATGTGATTTGAACGATGGATAATACCCTGAACCAGGGGCCGTATCTATTAAGTAGTGTTCAGCTGTAGAACTGCGAAAGCAATATTTGAAAGTGTATCAATTTTATGTGAAAGAACATTACCTATAACAAGCATTACATTATATATTTCGATAACAAGCTGTGCATTCCATCTTTCTAAAATTTTCTTAAACAGACTTTTTGTCATCCACGTCTTTTCATTATTATAGTTATCGATTCCTGTAGCATATATTTTTTACCTTGAAATTTCCGTGGGATTTTCGATTTTTCTATTGCAATTGCTTTTCTTTTATCTCCTAGCATGCTTACGAACAACAATACAGTACGCCTCTCCTTTGACTTTTTAAGGCCTTTTTATGTGCTTATGTATTTTATAATAGTTCTTTCAAGTTACAATCTAAACTTAAGCCCGTCCCGGTGTGTACTATATATCCTTTGGCTCATATTCGCATATTGTGGTTGGCAATTTTTTGCAATAGGAAGCAGCATCTTCAGAATCTGTAGATCCCCCTCTGCGTAAAATTTTCATTGATTATATTGATGAAGTTTTAACTATCTTACACTATCCGGAAGATGCTTTAAATTCCTCGTATTTTAGATCCTTTGCTTATATCAACGCTTCTTCTGTTAATAATTTTGCAGTCACTGGAAATCTAGCATCATTAAATTTAGAAATAAAATGTATAATGTAATCATTAAGCAATAGATGTTTTTCTTTAAAGATCACTTTTACACTCTCTTGTTCCATTCTCTACTGCTTTTAGTATTTTGGTTTTGTGTGATATTTTTTTATCCGCTGTAGATATAGGGATATTGTGTTGAGCACTTTTTACTTTAATATCCAGCATTTTGCTCGTGTTTTGATTTACTGTTAACTTCTTGCTGTAGTCAAGAGAATTTCTTTTTTCAGTCATTTTGAGGGATCAATTTAAAGCAGAAATATGCCTCAAGAAAAATATGGTTAATGAGGGAATCAATATCAATATTTAAAAAAATCAAAATTGACAATAAAATACAAAAAAAAAACTTCTAGTATATGTATAGTACATACAGTACCATCATATAATTATAAATATTTATTTAATAATTGTCGCGCGCATGCAGAGCTACCATGCCAGATCCCCGAAAAGCGTAAGATAATATTGTTTGCTAAAATGCAAAAATATATATAAAAAAATCAAATATGATATATGTTACTTAAAATTTCATTTTTTTTGATCCACCTTACATTTTTTATTAATTTTTTAAAAAATAAAATTTTAAAACAAATATCCAAATATCTAAAAAAAACCTTTTTTGTTAGTTTGACTACTATTTTTTGAGCATTTGTGTTTTTTATTTTTCTTTTTTAGAGTACATCTTTACTTCAAAAAAATGATTTTTAGGCCCAGTTTCGCGCTTTATGCGCACTTGCGCGTGAGGCGCGCGACAATAATATACAAAGGCTTTATATATATGTTCTAATTACAAAAAAAATTGCTTGCATTTTTATTCTCTTATACAGAGATTCTATTATGTACAGACTCTTCTTTAGAGGGGATATACTGTACATTACAAAATCAAGTTAATTTATAGCTATAACATCTTCGATAAAAAAGGTTCAGTACCAACTTGCCGAAAACCATCTCGCCTAAATTTAATTGTTGAATAAATTATCGCTGTTGAGCAGGGATGTGTCAAGGGGGTGTCGTATAATATATGGTCATAGTGGTGTACCTGGAAAAATCTACTAGCCAGGGTAGTCAGTTTTTTATATAAAATAGGGGTTAAAAACGACATTATTTGCTATATTAAACTTTATTATTTTGTTTTTGAAAAAAATTTTTTTGAAAAAATTTATTTAGATCCTTTAAAATAAAAACTTTGCATACCCCCCTCCACCCCTTATAATCCAAGCTATAAAAATTTATGAAGGGGTCGGGGGAAGGGCTCGGGATATTTGATCGACTTTCTAACTTCAAAACGGAAAAGACTTACAAAATTGATTGAAAATATTTATGTTGGTTCTACATATTCCTTTTAAAGATGGTTTCACTGCAATTGCTTGCATACATCCGTAAATCTAAAATGATATAATAATACGTTTTTTGATTCGAATTTTATTTCCTATTTTAACAAGTGAGAAAAGGTTTTTAGATTGCCGCATCATCGTGTAATTTTGATTTAAATAGGGCATGAATAGACATAATGTAATAAAATTATACTGATATTCTGGTATGTCTAGTTCAAGTACCGGTTGGGAAATTCAAAAAACTGAATGATATAAATTGCAAAATAAGCACCTATAGCGAGAAAATAACCAACAAGGTAAAATTAAAATAAAAAAAGACATTTTATTTCGCAAATTCCGTTTTTCGTATACGCCCTAGTGGGGGAAGGCACGCCCCGCAGGAACTACCACTGTGACCCTGTTATAATATGTCCGTATAACCCAAGCGGACAAAAAAATTGCTCTGTATAAATTCTAAACTAGCCTCTATATAACTTAAGGCTTGTAATTTTTGCGCTTATGTAATTTTTATTTATGTTTTCAGGGCGAAAAAATTTCAGGGAATCAAACTCTGGAATTTTTTGCCCGAAAAGATAGTAAATAAAATACGCGGCAAACACAAGGCCATAGGCAAATTTGTATTATATTTTACTTGATCAAAAACATCACTTCCTTTTATTTTACTATCACTAATTAAATTGTTCATTCTTTTAGTTTATAATACAAAAAAGTAGAACAAAGAAATGTAATATTAGCATGGGATCTAATTCTTTCTAGAACTTAAATAATTTTTTTTTACCCTTGCAGTTTGGCAGAAAGTAAAGGCCAATCACGAGGAAGGGACCTTTAAAGTAGTTAAAGAATCTGAATAAAAAACAACTTATTGTAAAATTTGGAGATTGACTTACCCTAACACTTTTCTTAACCCGATACCTCATCATCTTCATACTTTAAAACATTTCCTTTTACAATTATAAAATAAAAGTGGCCTGTTTTACAAAAAAAGGCAAGTTAACGTTAGAGGTTGCGGTTGGGGTTAGATAATGTCTTATTTTATTATTTTTATATGTTATGTTTTATTTATATATTTATGATTCTTTTTAGTTTTAGTTTTACAACTGTGTTTAGTCATGGTTGGCCTTTACTTTCACCCCTAATTATAGCTGGTACCGTAACTTTAAAAAGGGTACCAGGGGTGAATAGCACTGTAAAATAAAATATCAAAATAACAAAAACGGCTCTGATACGACAAAGAAATTGTACAAACCCGAATATGTATGTCGTCTTTTGGCTATGAAAAAAAAACTCAGTAGAATAGAACGATTCAAGAATAGGGGTAGAAAATATTTGTATATAATGTGTATAAAATGCTCTTGTCAAAGAGTAAGGTATTTCAAAATTGACTTCTTAACTATTGAATACATGGTGTAGTAATTATGTACTTTTCAATCGTCCTTGCATATGTGATTTTTCTACCTTTGAAGTGTCGAGCTTTATTTATTCCTATTGAAGCGCCAACCTGGCTTACATTGTATACACATACACAAACATGGTCATATATCTTTAAAAATCACATACACTTTTTTCAAATAAGCTCCATTTCGATTTCGTATCCTCCGTAAATATCAGAACCAGGTATCCTACATTGATTGAGCTAATTATCCTGTGACTTAGATACTTCACATAGTATTGCAAAGTTTAACTATTTTGTAACTAGAGTTTTAGTACCTCTACTCTCTAGTTTCCCTATACAAGTTTTGTGCAACCTATTCAATTGGGGCAAAAAAAGTCCAACCAAAAAGAAAATTGGGTGTATAACTGATACAAGAATACTGGAATGACTTTAAAAAGTTGTGTTTCATCTGACAACACATTCGTAGCGTTTACGCAAACTCTTACTTACCTTACCCACCTTATCATAACAGACTACTCCTAATCAACAATTATGAAAATAAAGTTTGCAATTATGGAGATGATGCGGGTTAGATGCGCATACATGGTTAAGATTTGCAGTATTTTTTATTATTAAAAAACACTTGTTACAAGTATTTAATGATTCTTTCTACCAGTTATACAAATGCCTTACTTCATGGTGCCTTTTCTGCCCTATGATAACAAATTACTATATCTTACCTACACGTACTAGAGAGTTTTTTTACTACGTTTTTCTTTTTCTAAGGGGTACATATTATCACTTGAATGTTTATCAATGAATGGTAGGCAATGATAGCCATATCTCAATGTGTATACACAAGACAAATATATTCTGTTATAAGTGTTGTGCGTTGCCTATATTGCCATTGTTACTGTAATTCTCAGTTGTATTACATAAACCGTTTATTTTCCGCAGCTTTAGAAATACAGTCTTTTTCGTTTATTTGGCAATGCCCATGTTCTTATGGTATACGGCTCTATTTCAATACCATATATCCTGTATTTTATTACATGTTTGTTTGTGGTTAATTTTGAACTCGAGTCGGTTATCGATCTATTTTTGTTTGCGTTATTATGATTTAAGTTATTACTTTCCTATAGCCCTTCTTGTATACTTTAAAACATTAATACTAATACTACAGCGTCTACATATTTGCTAGTATGATCTATAATTACTAGTAAAATTTGTATCCGCTATTTGGTTTTTGCCGTTTATCTGTCAGTTTAATTTCACAAGGTTGATTCGTGTAGTTAGAAACTTTGCAACAATTTTTTAACGACTTGCTTTCACAACATACTAGCCAGATTTAAATACCAAAAAATATTGTGCAAATTATGATTTAAAATTAGGCCAAGTATATTAAGCTGATATTATGTAGTGCATAAGTTTATGTCCTCGTGGTCTCTAAAGTATGGGTCTGCTTAAAAAAGCTTTTTACATACGTGCTGTTCATCCATTAGAAGGGGTTCATAATGATGTGATAGATATGCGTGTTGCACAAGATTAGCCGGGAACTTCTCTACGTGATTTATTTGTTTAAAAACACTGGTGCATAACTGTACTCTTAAAAGTCAACGACTAGCCGGCTATTTGTAAATTTGAATTATTCAAGACGATAAAAAAGTAGAAAAATGCAATCTTTTATATCAAAGAATTGTTTGCCTATATAATGTTGCCTATTTTTTGCCAAATTTTTACTGCGGCAAGAAACAATTATTTACTTATCGAAACAGGTTCCGTAGCCTCAGTTAACCTTCCCGACCTGTAGTATATAATTTCTTTCGTATTGTGTAAGATTTTTATGTAAGTATCGCCCTGAATGTGACTTAAAAGCATCTTGTACAGTTTAAAGCACCTTTAAGACGTCTAGTTACGATCGGAATTTAATTCCGATTGTAGCCATCTTATTTTTAAAGTCACGCTTCAACTGCTTCTAGTTGCACGTCAATTTTTTTTCGACTTTTTACGCACCCTGTGAGCAACGAATTAAGGTTTACAGCAACAAAAGCAATAGTTCTTTACAATGTATGCTTGAAAAACTATACTATTTTACGATATAAGTCTTTTTTTTATTCTTGGTTAAGCGTCTTTTATCAGCTTCGATCTTGCTTGGGTCCTGGCCAACCTTTTCTTTTAGTATTATACGCGCTTTTATTTTTAAATCGGAAAAAAGAACTAGCATTATATCATGTTGAGTAATATAAAAACAAACTTAAAAGTAAAAACACATGATCTAAATGTTTTCAATGTTCTTCAGTTTGTCGAAAAATACATTTATTAAAGTAAAGCATGGTAATACAAAATCAATATATACCCTACAGATTGTAGGTATCAACTGCTGGAATATACTTGATGCATAGCGCAAACTCTGTGCCATTCTTCGGAAGTACTATTTGGTATCTTTATACATCAATGCTGTTTTTTGAGCGCCTTTCTTTCCCTGATAAGTTTGTAAAATCCCGTGCTGGCATATAAAGGGGGCTATGTGTAGAGACTGCCAAGGTTGTCAAAAAAATATTATCAATTTTCAGAGACAAATTCAGGGGGGGGGTGCCCTGGAGGCATGGGCACCAGGACCTTTAGGCTAAGGGGGCCCACAAAACTTATTGGAATAAGTTTTTTTTATAAATACAAAGAAAAAATGTAAAAATAGATAATGCAAGTACAAAAAAAGGTAATCTCATTTAAGAAAAGAATAGAAATACAAAAGCATAGAACTTTATTTATAAATCTTTGTCAGTAATTGTATAAGCAATAAACGCAAAATCACGTAAAAAAAATTGCAAGATGTTTTAATATACCTTATCGCGGAATTTTTTAGAAAAAAAAATGTATTTTTAATTATCTTCAATGTAAAAAAATAATTTTAAATTTTTTGCATTATTTCTCTTGTACTACTACTATGTACACATTTTTTTACATCATACAAAAAAGAAACAAAAGAAAAATAGCAAAGAATGAATATTGCTGTATTTTAAAAAAAAAACTGCATATTTGCTATTTGTTCTGTTTAGTACTAGTGTAACAAAAATATTTTTTTTTGTTCAAAGTTAGCATAAGCGACTTTTTTGTTCTTTTTCGTGCAAGAGTGTTCACTTGTATTATTTATTCCTGGTTCTACCTCTTTTGCACTAGCAAACTATAAAACTACAAAACACTGCCTGTAGTAAACTGAGTTTTATACCATCATAAAAAATCGACATCTCTTATATGCATCTTTTAGTTGTGTGTTGTTAAATGCGTTTTTTTAATAAGCTGTGACATATATAATATAACATGTGTTAAGTGCATGTTTTAAAAGACATTTTTGCAAATTGTTTTTTATTTTTACTTTGTTTTGGTTAAAATACAAACTAAATGCATTTGGTATGTATTTGACTAGTACATATTGCAGCAAAGTGTTTATTCTTTATACTGTGGGGACCGTTTTTAAGTATTTAGTAACTTGGATATACAAGTACGTGTCTTTTCACATTTAATTAAAGTTATAACATATCACTACGACAAGACTGCAACATAATTGTGCTAAAAATGTTTGTGACAACAAAAATTTTTGCTTAGTTTACATAAATCACCATGTTAAAAAGTAAATTTTACAATTATTTTTTTGCCAAAATTGTGGTTAATTTTTTACGTGAACACTTTGAACTAATCTATGCATTCATGGGGAAATAATTATGCGGCCCGAAAAAGGTACGAAATCCAAACGGTACGAAAAAAAAAACCAAAGAAAACTAATATTTTCCAGATACAAAGTTGGAAATTTAACCTTCTTCTTCTAATCTTAAGATGTAATTAAAAACATAAAATCTGGAAATGGATTTCAATTACTGGCAAAGAGTAGTTACACCCTGCCCCGGTTTTTTGGAAGAAAGTATAAAAATATGCCCCAATTTAAAGGGTACAAGAAATAATTCTATTTTTTGTAAATTAAAGAACATCAAAAATCTACTTAAAAAAGCTAAACAAACACGATATACGACAATTATCTAGAGTAAAGTCTTATTTGTTAAAAAAACTCTTCTTAGAAGTATTCTAGGGTTAGATTATAAGGGTAAGGGGTAGTAATAGGGTCATTTATTTATAAATTTGTATTTTAAGATTACCTATATTTCTCTATTTATGCGTTATGCATATTATGTTATAGAATAAACAATATCGAGACTATTCTCGCCCTTATTTAGAAAAGGTGGCTAAACTACTTTTTTGCCAATAATTGGAATTAATTTCCGGATTTTATTGTTATAATTAAATCTTAAGTTAAAATTAAGAAGATAAATTTCTAACTTTATATCTAGAAAATATTAGTTTCTTTAGTTTTTTTTTTCGTACCTTTTTCGGATTTCGTACATTTTTCGGGCCGCATAATTGTTCGCCGCATTCATTTATAATTTTGAACAATTTTTTGTATTTTACACTATATCAAATATGATGCATATACGCCGAAAAAAATAAAATTTTTACTCTGCTGACATAATAAAGCTCGAACTAAAAAATAAAAAAGTAGCATATATAAAATTAAAAACTTGAGTTAATTACTGAACCACTCAAAAATTAACGTAAAATGCAAAAGAGGCCTCGGCAAAAAAGTGGCCCCGGGTCTCATTAATTAATTTTGCCCCTGTTTATGTTATGGTGTAACTAAGTACTTTTAGTAGTAATTATGCCAAACATGCGTCTATAAATAAGTGTATTATTGAAGCCTTAACTAGTTTTTATGTATCCCGTAATAAGTTCTCGATACCTAGTGCTTTATTCTATACACTTATGATCTAATTATGGGACATTCGCTAAAAAAATGAAACCAAAAATATGCTAGCTTTTACTAAAACATCATGAATATTTGCAAATAATCAGGACAGATTCTTATCGTTTAAATAGTGTAAGCAATGAATCGACTCGACAGATTGTTTACTTTATGTATTCTATTATATAATGAAAAATGTTACTCAAAGACTTCTTGTATATTTTGTGTAAAAATATTTGCTACAGATTGCTGTGCTTAAGTAAATTGCCAGGCCAACTTTCATCCCTAAACAAACAGCCTAGTCCATCTACGCGCATCAATATTTACATTAAACTTACTGATTTTATTGCACGATTTAATATGTATTTTAGTATAAATTAAAACACTGATAAAGTCTTTTTAGTTACGAAGACCGCCAACTGGTCCGAATATTTTAAAAAACGAATACATGTATTATTCTGGGAAATTTTTTATAACTACAGGGGAACAAACGGTCAAGCCATTTTACACATATTATATCTTATTATATGAAAAAGATATAAGTTAAAAAATTGCAAAATCCGAATTTTATACATGACAATAAGTCTTTATTGCCATATTTACAAAAACATATGTTGCTGCAAATAGTTGATAGGCTAAAGGAAGTGCTTAAACTCCAAACGAGATAAAAAAAGTACTGATATAGCAAATACTAGTCAGTTCATTAATGTTTTATCAGGTAAGTTTTAGTATAGCATAATAAGCGAAGAATTTATGCTATTCATTAATCGTCTTACATATTGAAAAATGAAATACTTAACAGGTTTGCAATTTTTTCTACGATGCCCAAGTAGTAATAAAAAACAAAGAATAAGTTTATGCAAAGATAAAGATAAAGTAATAAGGGGAAAACAAACAGGTGTTTTAAATAGACGAAAAAAAAGCCAAGGCTTGAAGATACCTTCAGTCTTATAATACACATTTATGTTAGAAGGTGCTTGCATACATTCTATATTTACTTTCTGTAAATTTACTGATTACAAAAAAATAAACAATGCATTAAATCTGCCGCACACAATGCTAGAATTTACACTAAGAGTAAAAAAATTTTATTCTTATTGAATGAAGAAATTTGATGAGATAATATAAGTTTAGATGGCTGTCTATGGTCTAGTTGTGTGTTGATTTGACGTGAAAAAATACGTACAATTTTAGCCCTTTTTTTAAAAAAAGAAAGAAGTTGGGTAGAGAAAATAATATGCTTTTTTAAAACGTGATGTTTTTTTTTTTTTCTGATATATTTGCCATTTTAAATGACACAACTTTATCTCTTTAAGGAACTAATCGTAATGGAATTTGAATATATGCTGTAATTTAAAGATTTTTATATTATGGCAAATTGTGTAATTTGAATTTATTTCAGAAAATTTTACAATTTTTATAAATTTCAGCAAAAAAAAAAGCTTGCAATGATGTGAAAGACGAAATTGTGGCCTCTAAGATAATCTTGTAAGGAGTACTGGTATCCGGATTACTAACGTCTTGGTAAGGTAGTTTTTATATGTCAAAACTTTCGTTTCTTGTAACTTTTTTAGACAACAAAGAGTCTATCACTAAATCTAAAAATGGATCTTTCGATATTTTAAATGCAACAGAGTGGCGAAAAAACATTTTTGCATGCTAGAAGTATATCAATTTTGTCCTTGATTTATTAAAGTGTATCCTTAAGCTGCAGAGTATGTCGCTTAAAAACTTACTGGTTTTCTAACCAGGTATAAAAGCGAAGCTGGATTTGTATTAAGGAAACAGAAAAAAAAACAGAAAGAGAAAGATATATTGGTAGTAAGTAAGCTGACGAGCTTCTAAAAAAACAATTTTATACATAAATAAAAACAAGTTTATACAAAAAAATGTCTATAACATACCATAAAATAAAAATGTGTTTATGATTTTTTTGTTGTTTCTTTTTGTTTAATAATTTACATCAGTTGTCGCAACGATATTTTTTTCATTCTCATATACTTAAAATGTATGCTGGCAAGATCACAGTTACATATCATTTTGTTTTTGTATTGTTGCCAATGGATTCGCCGGTATATATTTTTTCTCCTAAGTTACAATATCCTCACATGATCCTTTTACACTTATAGTTATCTTTAAATGCATATACTTACTTTCATTGTATGTTTTAATATACCTTTTTTTCATGCTGTTCTAGGCATTTGTTATGTATATGCTTTTTGCGTAAAAAAGCAGGCTTCAATATACACAAATTTTTAGTTCCAAAACAAAAAAAAAATTGAATGCCCCTGAGTTAAAAAGTCCAAGTTGACCACAAAAAGAACATCGCCATTAAGTTCAAGATTTTAAAAGAAATACTGAAATACTGCAGGACAAAATCTCTTTCCTGCCAAGGTCCTTCTGCATCTGTATTGTTGAAACCAATGCAGATTCGCCGTATCCTTAACTATAACACGAAATTGTGCGCTGACGGGATATCACATAAAAATCTAATGCGGCGCCGGTGTACATATTGCTTTTCTTCTAATTTTGTCTGTTAAATTGCGTATTTTTTATTTTACTCGTACTTTATTTTAGCTTACATATTGATGCGAAATCTATACTAGTTTCTTTTTACTCTTTTTTTAAAATGAACCTTATTTAGAGTCGTGGTATTTGTTATAATTTTTACCAAATATTGTGTCTTAGAAAAGCTCGTAGTCAAAAATTCTCTATCAAAAATCTCAAAAAATTAATACATACTCGTAATCAGGGTCTCAAAATAGGGGCCCCCAACAGGATGAAAGAACACGTACCGTGGCTTGAGTCCTGATTACGCTGCATTATAGAGAATAGCCTTTTCCAGGATTTGTATAAAGTAAATAATTTATCTTATATACTGCGATTATATAGCGACTCAAAAATATTAAAACGTATTTTATAAACCAAAAAATTTTTTGTCTTCTTTAAACTACTTGATTTTAGTGTTTTTTGTTTAATCATTAGTATTTTTTACTTATTAAACATTTAATATAGTAAATGTTTTGTACTGATAAAATCGGATCGATAATACCGTCCAAAAAATACAATATAATAAATTAGTTTTATGTATTATTTTTTTTTATGTGGTACCCATTATATCAAAAAAACTTATTGATTAAAAAACACTTTTTAGATAAAGAAAAAGATTAAAAGGCTTGGAGAATTTGCAAAAAAACGTAAAAAAATGCGACATGAAAAAAGAAGCTTTAAAAATCAACAACTTAAACTATGATAAACGCGTAGATCTTATAACATGTAGATTGTATTCAATAGCAAAGTTTCCATATGTTTAAATATAGTAAAAAGAGTTTCTTTATAATAAAGATTAATTAATTTTTATATACTAAAAAACTAATTTAATATATTAAAAATCCTGGACAAAGCTTATATAAAAAAAAAGATTTTTTTTGTAAAATTAATCACAAATTTGTATTTTATGTAATATTTTTGTATAAAAAAGGCAAAAACGGCTCCAATTTTTCCGACGGGGCACTAGGGAAAATTTTTCTCCCCTCTTAGGTGTCAGACCCGTTCGTAATGCTTTACCAAATAAAAAACAATGTATACAATTGCCAGATACTAACATTAAAGCAGGCATACGCATTATTCTCCATATAATGTACTTTTTGTAACATTATTGATTGTAAAAGACTTAGTTGTTAGCCTGTATCAACCAGGCCAGACTGCATTTGTCGGTAAGTGTACAAAATCTTTGTATAACATTCAAAACTTTAAATTACATGTCAGGTATATATGAGGTTTTGTGTTATTGATGTCTAAGGAGCAGTAACAAATTAAATTACAGTATACATCATTTTTTTTGTTTGAGTGTATATTTACCGCTGCAGCTATACTATAATTTTTTTAACATGCTTAAAAAAGTTAATTGAAAATCACTTTTTGTATTATTCTTATAACAAAACAGACGTAAGTCGGGTAAAAAAAAATTGCCCAAAAAAGTCGTATTTTTATTTATAAACTCTTTTTATATTTTTTTTTTTTTTTGTAGCTGTCGATTATATCGAGGGTTAGTAATTTGGTACCAATTGTTTGTTACCTTTTTAGTGTTTTACATCCCTGAATTGTTTTAAGTATCGGTTTTTTTCTAATTAACAGTATACTAGCTATACGGAGCTTTTCCTATAATTGTGTACGCTTAGTATATGCTGTTATTATGTGTGCCAAAAAAAAAAAAAACTCTAGCATGCGTGTTAAAAGATGGACTAGTAATGATTACAAAATAATTTTTTTTTTTTATAATTCAAAAAAGCTATTTGGAGTAATTCGAGACATTCTCAATTGCTAAAGGGTATTTTCTAGCGCAAGAAATGTTGCGTGTGTCTTGCGCATGCTGTTCATTTTCGCATCTTTATGTTTTTCTTGCTAGCTGAATTCAGTAAGAATATTTCTGGTTTTGCTTGCATGGGCTTGCATTGTCATTGCTTTGCTGTGTAGCTTACAGTTATGTCACATGTCTACAGCTAGTTATGTTGTCAAGATGACATCTCGAAGACTATCGCGGCGTGTTTGTACGCGTTAATTATAGTTCGATTCAATTTAATGTCAAATTTACAGCGCTGCTACTGCGGAAGCCACGTAGAATCATAGCTGAGTAGGAAACACTAAGAATTTTTTCCTGACTGGTAGCAAAATTCGAATTTGTTTTTTTAGTATATACAATGTTTCTTTTTACAGAAAAAAGTAATTCATTAGCAATAGTATCTAATATTGACATGCATGATGTATTACTTTAAACCTTTTAACAAATAACATAAGTAATTACTATATTGATTCAGTGAGTTACAGCTACATGCTTATAGATCAACCAGAGATTAATCATTTGCAAAATTGACAAAATTCAAATTTGACAGTAGAACAAAAGATAATAATCAACAAACACATACCGGGTTTTTACTTCAATGTATATATCATGTATATGCGTACATGCGTAAAGCATTAGGGAATATTTTTAAAGTAACCTTAAAAAACATGTTTTTTAATTGCAAATAACTAAGGTGAATATAAAATATTTTACAGCATCAAGTACATATTTGGCAGCAAGATAAAAGGCATTTATGACTATATCCTAGAAAAAAAAAAACTACAGGAAGTTAAATATTGCCTAAAATCATTAAAAAACTTTTTTATTGTTTTTTGTTTTTTTCTGCATTTTTGTAGATTCGAATTAGTTCTATGCTACACAAAAAAAGTTGTTTTTTAACAAGAAACGAAAAAATTTACAAGTGATGAATTGCTGGCAAACTTTAATTCAAATTTGGAACAAGATGTAATAATTTATATCTTTAAGTCCGGGTCACAAAGGATTTGAAACGATAAATATACAAGTTTTTTTTTCAAATTAGCCTTTACAACATTGCACATAACATCAATGAATACGGTAATTTCAAACTTTTTAGCTAATAACGTCAGCATTTTTATGGATATCACGCTAATAATTTTTGTATGTTAATCTAGAACTTTTTGGATTTTAACCTGTAACTTTTTGGAATGAATTGTAAAACATTATTCAAAACAACTGCTTAATTAAATCGTACAAAATATAGCATGCGTATATATTTTTACATTAACACAGTATCAAATCATAAAAGTTTCTATTTATGTAAGATATTTAATATGTTTTTTTGTCGCACAAATTATTATAAGTACTTTTATATATTTTTATTGCTTGGATTGAATGGTAAATAATTTCTTGTGCTTAATATAGAGTTTTAAGTCAATTACAAAAAAATCTAGTACAAAATCTCAAAAATTTAATTTAAATGTAAAAAGTTCCAGTTTATGTTGCGAAACGACGTATAGCAATGTTCAAAAAATTGCAGATACGTAGGCAAACCCATTCTAAAAAATATAACAGTAAAATGAAAAAGTAATTAAATTACATTTTCTATGCATTTACATCCGAATCAAATACGCCTGTAACACGCAAAATTATAGTGTCAATTTATGTAAAAAAATTAGAAAAATAAGTATCATTATGCAAAACGTTTTCTTTAATAGTGTACAAAAATCACTTCATCTGCTAGAAAAATCAGAAGTTATAGTATAACAATGGTAAAAATATTAGTAAACAAAGAATGTAATTTAATTTTATGCATTTATATAATAACAAAAATTCAGTCTTTAGTTTTTAGAAATATGAAACTTTAAATAAATAGAGTAAAACTATTGATACAAAGTATTTTTTATTAAAAGACATGCAAATGTAATTTACAAAAAAAAAAAAAAATGTATTTATGCCTTTGTATTTTGTAAAACTCGTCTTAAAACATAACGAACTACTAATGTTTGTTTGCTAAAAAATTTAAATAATACAGTTCTAATATGCAAACAAAAAAATCACTTTAATCATAAAGTCAAAAAGACAAAAAATATATTGCTCCTCATGACTATGAAAATACGAAATTTTTTCTTAGAAGAAGTAATATATATTATTTGCGAAAATAATCAATAAAGAAGTTTTCTTTAACTGATTTAACATAAAAATCGTATTTGTACAACAAGTATTTTAAGATATGCAATCGCTAAAAAAGAAACTTGGAGCAAATCATTGCATACCAAAGTATATTTTAACACTGTAAATCTACTTTGTACGCAATACATAAACTTAAAATACAACTTTTTATACTGTCAAAAATTTTTACTCTAGTATTTCAATAGATAACAAATCATAAAATGTATACAGTAAATATCGCATAACTGTTGACATCGTTATTTACAGATAACAATAGCTTTTTCTGTGACCCAAATGTACAGGAAGAGCACAACATCATTTATAATTTTGTAACTGGCAGCTGTTTTATAGACCATACAACTATAATCAAAGGCGTATAATCAGCCGTAAATTAGTACATAATAATATAAAAAGTAAAAAAAAACCTATCTTTACGTAGAGGTTACGAATAAAAAGTTTTTATTGTATACGATTAACAGTAAGATGCATTTTTAATAGATTTGATGTATAGCTAAACATTGTGACATAAATTTTACGCATGGCTAAAGCAAAAAATGTTTTTTCAACAAAAAAATCAAAACATGTTGCAAAAATGTTTTATGGTTTAAAAAACACCAACTACTCAAATTTTGTATTAAAAAACAGAATTGGTCTAAAAACTAAACGATACTTGTAAGCAATAAAAAACAGTCAGGCTTGACGTATCTGGCAAAAATACTGACTTCATATAAATACTTGTGTTAAATGCTATAATCAACTGATTTAAATGTGTTTCTTGATTTAAAACAAGTCAGCAAACATTTTTGCTATTATTTTGGCACAAATATTACGTGGTAATATAGTCATTCGGTTATATGCCAAATTATCATAATGTAAATGTTGATATATGCATGTAAATACTTTGGTTAAAAATTTACAAATAACACACAGTACCATGAAATGTCAGCTATACTAAAGGATATGGATATGGTCTAACTGACATCTTTGTAAGTAATTTACAGTAGTTTAATGCCACCCAGATTTGTTAGGATATATATATTGCGTCTATTCTATCTCCTTATAATACCAAAAATATTAGAGTACCAAAATTTCTCTCATTTGGCAAATGTTTAACCACCGTCTTTTTTTGCCATATGCGTGGTTTTGTCGATTTCAGGTATCCATTAGAAAAATTAACAGTTTTTTTACATAAAAAAACACAAAAAACAGCAGTATAATTATAACAATTCCAAGAGAACAAAAATAATTTTATAAAAAACAAAACTATGTCGAAACGATTAATTGTGATATTATTCTTTTTATAAGTTTGCATGAAAACAAAAAAAAAATGCAATACAGGTCCAGCTTAAATACGTTATAATTTTTTTAATTGTGCAAGATACAATACAAAAAATTAATAGAAACAGCTAAGCCTTTTTGGCGTAGTGATGTGTAACTGTGTATACAAAATATTTGTTTATAACCTACAGATCATTAACAAATATAAAGGCAAAAAAATCCAATTTGAACAATATAAAACTATTGTACGGCACTATCTATGTAAAATTAAGGCATAAAAGGTGATGGGTAAATTTTATACATAAGCAAGACGTAATAAAGATACAGCACGTATCTCTAAAAATACAAAACAAACTCTTTGTAATTTTTCAAGTCTTACAAAGGTTTTTGAATCACACTTATATTGTCAGAATATGTGCATACAGTTTAACATAGTTTTATATGCATAAACATACGTTTCGTATTATGTTTAAACTAAAAAAAATGATTGCTGTGGCATATAATTGTAAAAAGAACACAAAACACCAAAAAAATATATACGAAACAAAAAAAACTTAACTGCGGCAAAAGAAAAAACAACAAATGTATATTTACGTAGTAACCAAAGCAATCTCACAAAAACCCCGACTTAGTGGTCATGCTTGAAGCACAATAAATATATGCGCAATTTTAGCTTTTGATACATTATACAGCACTAGAAAAACGCAATATATACGCTTATTTTACAAAAATTTTTATTGCGAAAATTGTAGTAAGCCAAATAAAATTAATTACAGGTAAGTTGTTCAAGTTACAATTCACATATTAAGCACGCATTGAATTAGCTTACAATTGTAGTAGAAAAAAAAATATATACTCTTACATCGTATAATGATGTCCTCACAGTAACAATGTAAGAAGTTT
Source organism: Agrenia bidenticulata (assembly GCA_034694785.1). Taxonomy (NCBI): domain Eukaryota; kingdom Metazoa; phylum Arthropoda; class Collembola; order Entomobryomorpha; family Isotomidae; genus Agrenia; species Agrenia bidenticulata. Next base: position 11,574 of record JAQFYM010001812.1, on the reverse strand, counting down.
ATACGTAGCTTGTCAAAATTAAACCATTTGGTTTCAAGAAAGCTTTAACTATTTTTGTAAATTAAAACGCATAAATAACCAGTTTCTAATGTATTGTTTTTGTATGCGCGTTTTTGGTTGATATAGATAATAAAAACACGACGAATAATACACTTAACTTTTTATTTTAAAACCATAGAAATGCATATGATATTAAGTTCATATTTTTTGCAGCAGTTAAAATATATGTTTTGCACGTTTAAATTACAGAGTATACTTGCATTTCAAGCTTTTTACATTTACAAATATACAGTATACAAACGTATCACGGTTACTTGTCAGTTTTAAATATGTTTTTTTTAGTAATAGTTTTTGAGGATAAAAGATAAGTATGATGGAAGCGCATAGCACATGTAAAAATAATAGTAAAATACGTATTTTTGTTCATATTTGTAATTTCGAAAAAACCTATTTGAAAAAAAACCGACTTAGAAATATTGGGCATTTTTCTTTTTGCTAAAAGGCATATGCCAATTTCTAGAGTATTTTTTAGTATTTTCTTTTACCCTTAAGTATTTTTTAAAAAAGCAATATGGTTATAAAATTACCAATAGGTGCATGCAAGAAATAAAAGTGTAATTTGTTTTTTATTTTAGTATTACTTTTTGCGCAGCCTTTATGTATGACTTAAAACTATAAAAAGTAAACGCATCGATACCGATGCATTTAAACCAGTAGTAAACGAAAAAAAAATTATAAAAATCCTAAAAGTAACTGGTAAATTTTTGTCGATGAATAAGGTGAAAAACAAGCTTGAATACTGCTTCTGAATAATTTTTTGCCAATGGTACAATAAACCAGAACACAGTTTATCTTTTTATTTCAGGAAAAAACAAAAGTTTCGGATCAAAATGCTTAATTATTTACAGCCAACTCAAGTTTTTTTATGTGGTAAGACAAAAACGCAATAACCGATTACGCTAAAACCATTTAGGTATCTTTACACATAAAGTACAATTTTACATTTTTTTCTTTTTTATCAACTGCTTAAAAAATTTTTTTTTAACAAACTGTGATAAGATATGCAAATATGTATACAGTCCAGAGGAAATATGAAAGTGTAAATGAACCCGAATTCGTATGAAAGATACATATGTACAAAAAACTACTTAAAAACAGTATGCTTTTGTATTATGGCTACAGTCAAGGTGCACATAATATTTTTTTTTTGACACTAAAGATCAATAAAATTGTTTGTGATATAGTATGGAATCAGCATAAAAATATGCATAAAGCAAAAACCTAAATGTTCGTTTTCCAAAATAAAGACTGTTAGCATAACAAAATCTTTTTTACTACGCCATTCGTCTTACCCCGCTAAGTAAAGGTATTTTTCTGTCTTTTTCCATCGCAAAAAGATTTTGATTCGATGTAAAAATACCAAAAAATAATACAGCATGTTAAGATCGTAGAAATACAAGAATCCTGCATTAAAAAGTATAGAATAAAAAAAATGTTACATAAAATTATATAATCATGTAAATTCGCGGCTTGTTGCGCTTTCATAATTTTTAAAAACTTTTAAAAAATTAAACCGTAAAAAAAAAAGTCTGCTTAACTGTTTTAAGTAAACTAAAGTTTAAGTTTTTTATAGCAAACCTAACGAAAAACTTTAAAAATTTATATTTTTAACAAAAGGTACTCTAAATTACATTTTACTATGTAGCGGCTTTTTTACATAATTAAATATGTATTTTTACACAATGATTACAGTTGATATCAGAAATTTAAATTTATTTTTATGTAATTATATGACTAGTGGAAATCGGTTAATGTATACATTTTTAGATCAAGTACAAAAAAACGCAAAATCAAATATTTTGGCATGTCATATACGTAGTTGCTAATTCCTAAGGTCGGTTGTCGTTTTTTGTTACCTTTTTAATATTTTATTGTATGTTTATCCTTATTTTACTTGTTTTTTTTTTATAAGCAACACTTACATCTATTTTCATTGGTGCGTATACAGACTCTTGGCTATTTCTATAACACCAATGTTGCCTCTGTGGCCCTTGATATACAATGAAAATTTTTATTTAGTTTTAATACCAAAATGTAGCAAACTATAGGCAAAACATCAGAAAATTGGTTATAAAAAGTCGAAAGAATAAGAAAACCTTGCACCAACTAGTATACGTCAGTGGCGTACCCAGAGGGGGGGGGGGGCAAAAATAAATATGTTAAGACAACGAAAAAAATATGTTTAATTTGATTTAAAAAATATAATTTTAATTTTTTTAAAAAAATTCTAAGAAAAATGAAAAAACACTAATTACTTGAAAAAAAATTTTGGATAGATTGACGCTCCAAGAAGAGCCCCTCCTACAACTCAGGCGCAACTTTTTTTCAGGGGGGGGGCTGTCTTCCTGGGTACGCAACTGGTATACGAAATTCAATATTTAAGAAAAATTGTACTGACTGCTAGCTGCATTTAAATCAAAATAAACTTGTAATTTTACGTATGTATAAAGTAAAATAGCACCTAGACATACGGTTGATGTAAGTTGTCTTTTTTTCTAACACGTATTGCTTTTTTTTTAAATTTGCTTTTTACAATTCAGGGTTTTATTGAGTAAATATCCTGTCGTGTTTTTTCTATTCTTTATCTTTTTATGTGATCTTTACCAGGTTGTCGGCATATGAAAACTGTCAAAAGGTGCGCTCAATGTACGAATTTTGGATTTGCGTGCGATACATAAGCATCCTATATTTTGTTGTAAGGTTTAACTGTAAATTTTATTTTTAATTTGTTTTAAAGGCGTGTCCTATAAAAAACTCTAGTGATTTATTCTAGTATTTGATTCTCAAAAGAAATTTAACTAGTGTAAAAATATGGGACACTACTATTTTCAGAAAACTTATTCCAGAAAAATCTTTGTAAACCCAAAAATTTTAAAGTTTTACGGGTCAGTTGACTGTTTATATGTGTAAATTTTGTGTTTTGCCTATTTTAATAATCAATTATAAAAAAGAACGGTCGGCATATAATCCATAAAAGTTTTACTCCTAAACTGTCCTTTTAATCAATAAATAATGTAATCATCAAAAAAATTCTTTCTGTTGTGATGTATTGTTCTTATCATACTTGCCTTATTGTTGTTTTTTTGTAGTACTTATATACTCTCGAGTATTTTTTTACCCCTCAAGGCTTGAGGGGGAATTGTCTCTAAGATATTTCACTAGAGAATTTTTTAGAAATTATCATTTTGGGACATATAAAAAAAGTCTCGTGAGGATTATGCACTAGAGTTTTTTATAGCCCTAATCTTACGGGATAAAATACTATAGAGATTTTTTTGGGCCACGCCTTATGTACTAAAAGATTGAATTTTTTATACAAATACCATGTAAAATATTTCAAAGAGAAAAAAAAACAAAAGTAGCGATTTTTTTGCTAACCAGTCAACAGTTTCGCAACTTAGACTTGGGGCATATCGTCCTTTGAACCACTTCAGAAAGTTTGTTACTTGTTTATATATGTAGCTTTCTTTTTAGCTAAACGTTTAAAACCATATTCAATAAATTTCCCAGTTTAGAAACCATAATAAAAGACTATTACAATATATAGGTGAATACAGAAACACAAATCTTTTGCTGTGTGACCGTTACCGTTATCAAGTAATACAAATAAAAAACGCATTTTCGACATTATCGTTAATGAATTAAATTAAGTAGACACTGGTAAAAATCTTTTCCCTCGTAAAGTTCGAATTCCGTGTAAATACGACAACGAATTTACCTGTCGTAGTTAACTTATAGGTTGAGCAAGATATTGTAAAGTATTTTAATAACAAGGATGCTACATTTTTATAGTAGGCGATATCTACAAATACTAAAGCAGTGGTTTTTCTACTACGATTATTGATTAGATCAATGATACAAAAAAATATGCAGAAAAAAGGATCTTGATGCACCGTCGACACTGTAATACTTGGTTAAATTCCAGCTTGTGACATTCTAAAAAAAGATATACCTGACCATATTAAAGTTTACTGTTTTATACACCGACGAATTTTGACAGTTAAAAAATCGTTGAACACTGCAAATCGCAATAGGTTCATGTGTTGGGTCAATGTATTTTATATATGAAAAGCACTAAGAAATTTGCTGCCTTAACAACTTATTGAGGAAGCAGAAGTAAAAAATATGACAGTATTTTAGTACAGAAATCTTTTGTTTTTCCAAAGAAAACATGCTTGTCAGACGATATTTTAAGTTGAGTCAAATATCCGAATTTTCTAAAGAAAATAATAATCAATATGCTGAGCATTTCTTAAATGCCTTATCTATGATAACAGAAGACTACCCGTCGATATTTTGGCTAAGAGTAATATTATAAATGTAATATTACAGAAAAATTAGTACTGATATAATTGCTGTTATATGAAAAAATAGGGTTTAAATAATACAACTAAGAAATATAAAAGGCTTAGATACTGAATTAAAAAATATCTAGTTTCTCAAATATGCATGAATATTTATTTCATACTCACACATATCTTTTAGATTTATTAGACAAAATTGAGCATTTACATTCACTTCAAACATTAATGTGGTATACTTTTCTATTTAATCTTTGCAACTTCTCGATATCGGATATAATTTTTTTGTAAATATGATTATACCCATTACAGGCTAGATTCAACTATTTAGGCAAAATTACACGTGGTAAAAAATCGGGGGGAAAGAAGCGTATACGTTTGAGATGTATATATTCTGACGTTACGAGTCTTTCAAAATACCTTTAAATACCCAAAATTAAGAAGAGAACGTTTGTTTATGTTTCATACGACATACTTGTGTAGACAAAATTTGTAAAATTGATATTTATTACAAAAAACGGCGCATCAAAAAAAATTAAGGGTTTGTTTTGCAATACCAATAGGTTGCAAAAAAGCAGGGATTAGTTTTTTTATGTAACTACAGAAGAGCAAAACTAACTAAAAAACATAATTTGATAATAAAAAAATGTATATTTTTTGTATATTTATGTCAAGACAACAGTTGGGCACAATTTTTTTACCTTTTTTTGGTTTTTACACTATAAAGTGTCCAGTAATTGCTAATAAAATAGTAAATTTTGCATATTCTAGCAGAATTGTATATTTTAGATTTTGTATACCACAAAACGTTTTGGTATTTAGATTTACTAATTTTGCACTTAAATAAGTCTTACATGCAATTTCGGATTTTTATAATACTTAGAATCCGTAACCAAGCATCTTAATAATATCCGGAATTTTTTATTAGTTATTTTTACTTCAAGATGTCGTATTCTCGAGATTTTAATATGCCTGAGATTCTACGTATTAAATTTCAGTTATATTGGATTTCGTATGATTAGATTTGAAATACTAAGACTTCCACATAGTTTAATGGTACAAAATACTAAAATTAAAAACAACGCTTACTTTGACAAATATTCGAGATTCCGCATACTCAAGATGTGTCAATACCTAGATGTAGTTTAAGCCGGGATTGCAATAACCCAGAATTCCTAATCCTCTAAATTTAAAATGTTTAGTTACACCATGTCATGACAATAAAATTTACTTTTAGTAGATAAAATATGAGTAAGATACTTTTTCATTGTATAAAAGTTTGTATCGTTTGTCTTTTATTAATATTGTTCTTTGTTCCATTTTTACTGGCCCTAGTTTTTTCGTATTTAAAAAAACACAGCCATTTTACGTAAAAATAACACGTAACACGAATGGGGATGCATATAGTGTTTTAACACTAAAAAATATGATTTTAAAATACAAAGTATTGTTTGCGTTACAAATAATATAAAATGTAATATAAAATTTTTTTTTAGTAGAACTTTTTGTATGAAAAGAAAACAAGTAAGATGGCAATAATTTTTTGTGTGTAAAAGTCTTGCTAGTAGGTTGTACACATTATTTGATGTGTTACCTTTTATGTCAGTACATCAACTTTTTTTACTAATCGCTGAACGATATCAATAATTTAATTTATTGATATTCTCTGGTTGGTGTAAGATCTAGTCGTAGCTGTTTATATTTTTTTATATACAAATTCAGGTAATTAATTATCTATTTATTCCACATGTTATATAAAGTGTTAATTATGCACATTTTTCATTTTCATTTGTTACCTTATTGGTGTCAATCATTTTGAACGAAAAATACTTGGCTCAATAACATAGTATTTAGACAAAAAAACTGCAGGTAAACGTATTTATAAGGTTTTTTCTGTGACATACTTCCGAATAGTATAGTTTCATTTTTTTTGCAAGGGTTAAATTATTTGAAGTCATAATGGCCAAAATGAAATACATAAAATATTTGGTTCAACTTTCGTCTAAAGTTGAAAGCACTACATTTTTGCCAAATAAAAACTCCGCGTAAGCCTTTTACATATCCTATAGCCTTTCGATTGCGGTAATAAGAGCGTCAAATATAATACGATGCAAAAATGCGTTGTAAAAAAAACACAAAAACAAAAAAATTGCTTAAGTCGTATAATAGGCTTTCATGTATATACGTTCTGAATGAAAAATGTATCAAATTTTGTTAAAAACATGTGAGACATTTTTTGCGCGAAAAAATGCAGATTCATTGTTAAAATCAATGCAAATCACGTATATATAAACAAAGTTACATTTTGTATGTATTGTTTTGTGACCTTAAAAATCAAAGTTTATAATTTCATTTATCTATATACAAAAAAAAATTACATATGTCGAAATCTAAAAAATGCGAAAGTTAATGCACTTCAAAAAGTACGCAATTTCTCACATAATGTTTTGAAACTGTTTTTTGTTAAGATTATACTCAAAACGCAGCAAAAAAAGTAAAACCTAATTATTTTTTTTTAAATTTAACTTAAAAAATCTATGGCAGTTTTTTGCATTTTGATGCATATAATGTAGCCAAAGGAAGTTGTGTGGCCGAATTTACTGCAAAATACAAATATGACTAAACAATAAACATACTTAATAAAGTCATGTTGACCTACAATCTCTGAATACATAAAACCAATATAAGACACAAAACAAAAGTTCTAATCAAAGTCACTATAATACACATTCTTTATATGAGGCGTCTGCATCACAGCTTTTTACAGTTAGGTGAAAAGGTAAAGAGTGCAAATTAGATCAAAAACAATATGATTACGATAGAGATGATTCTGGATTATTCAATATTCATATTTTGCTCTGGACTGTTTATTATTGACGATCAATACTTCCTGAATATGCGAAGAGGTAGGGTATTTTTTACTATATGACAAGTAATTTTTTTTAGATGTATCCGTTCATAACGTGTCTATTTTTGATTAGTATTTGACAAATTAATCTTAGGTTTAAACAGTTGACTTTGTTCTTTTTGTAAATATACGATAAAGTGCGTTTACTATAAAAAGAATAAACTCTATAAACAGCAGTAGTGTTGATTTTGTAAAAGAATTTTTTATAACGCAATATTTACAACAAAAAAAGATGTGCAGCTTTTTTTTTCTAAATCTGTACTGCAAAATAGAATAGGTAAAATTAGTTTTTTTACGACTAGATTTGCATTTTTGAATGACCATATGCGAATAGGGTAAATGTATCCTCACCAAATCGTGTCTCTGCAACTTTACTTTTTTAGTTTACCTATGGGTATTGGCAAATTTTTAACTTTACCACATATCCACTGCTCATGTATTTATGTTTATGTTTACTAAAAAGACAAACTTTTTGTGCTTGAAACCGTTTTTTCTGCAGCTGAGACCGAAGAACTTGTCTAGCTGATCGACGTGCTTATAAAATTGCATGCGTCATTCATTGTGTATGATCTGTTTTTTTTTTATTGTTGTGTCTAAGAATTTCTATACTATTTCCTTATCGTGTCATTTTGTTATTTGTATTTTATGAAAAAAGATAACAAAACAAAATGTGCCCAAAAATTAGATTAACATCCTACATGACAATGACAAAAAAAACCATTAGACGTCTAGCATTTTAAATTTTATAACATTACCCTTTTACTTTCTTGGATATTTGTTACAACTCTATCTGTAAAAAATCACAAATAGTATGTTGTATAAAAAACTAAAAATTTGTAACTGAGTTTTTCGTAGAATGTGCCTAAAAAATAATTAGAGGGCAGGCAAAACATTACAATATTTTATTATTTACAAAAATGTTTTTTTTTGTAATGAACATATTTGTTTCCAACTTCATTGTACTATTAAATGTTCCACAGTAACATACTGACTGTATAAGATAAGTTCCAAGGTAAGTTTTTCGTTAGAAGTAAACCACGGCTACCGTTTTGACGGATTTTTTTTAATTGCTATTTTTTCTATAGAGCAATTTTTTTTCTTTTCATATGCCTAGTCTTGCACAAAAGATAACTCGGTGTTTTTTTACGACAGAAAGCAATAAGTTTTTAAATCAAAAAAACACACAACCATATGAAATTGCCGGTATATCATTTCTGCTTTTTCCATAATACAATTTTAGCTTTATTTTTTTCTCTGCGCACAAAAAAAAATAGTTAAAGCAATTCTCAATACTTTTAAAAGCATACAAAGCAACGCCATGTAGAAAAGGAGCAAAAAAGTTGAAACAAACGTTATAACTGGTTCTAATATCATGGTTGTTTTAACCCATACATAAACAGAAATGTTTGTGGTAAATATATAAAGTTTTATTCAGTATACGTGTTGTCATAACTTAGCATGTCATCTTATATTTTATTTATATAAAAAAATGTAAATAACAAAGTATTATTTTTACAAATATAAAAACTATTTTTATGGGCAAAATTCTTCCGGTAAGCACGCAGGCAATTTTTGTTATAGCCAGATGTTGTTGTTAGGCTTAGTATTTTTTTAAAACTATAGGTAGTAAAAAGTGTAAAAAAACTGTATTAGTTTTAAAATATATTTTAGCTGGGTTTTTTGTACATTTATAGTTTAAAAAGCAAAAAAAAAAAGAATTTTATGTGTTATCTAATTTTAAATGTAAATGTTTTTATCAAAATTAAATGTGAATCTGATTCTAAAAACAACAAAATATACATTTTGGGCGCCAGAACATATTTTATATAGCTAAATTTGCATCTTCTAAAGTAAAAGCTTTAAATATATAACTCTTAAATAAACCTAGAAGATGTAACCAAATTTATGTTGGCGTGTGCATATACTAACTGAGCGTCTGTATTAAACGCAAATAACTTACAAAAAATGGTTTTCAATATAAAATTGGCATGTAGAATTATTTTTATGCAAAATGCTTACAATTTTTTTTTTATATAAGTAAAAAAAAACAAGCCGTTTGTTTTGATAGTTTATCCTGCTTGCTGTTCTATTTGCTTTTTGTATGTCATACACGATAATACGTATTTGCATATAAAAACTTTTTAAACTCAAACAAATAAAACGTTCATTAATTTTGCAGGTCAAAAAAAAAATTCCAACCTATACGCATCTAATAAAAGATATAACAATATAAATATTATATGCATAACAAAACAAGTAATAAACTTAATTTCTATCTTAGAAGAGCTTGTTAATAACAGACAGGTTAAAAAATTTTTAAGATTTTCTACGAACGTACGTAAATATAAACGTGTTTAGATATTGCAACACACATGACTATTCGGTTTACTGCATTTACGACAAAAGTCTATTTAATGTATATTATTCTGTGTATTTTGCTTTAAAAACGTTTCCGCTTTAAAATGTAGTACTTAACATCAACAAATTTACAATGTAAAATATATGCATTTGCCTTCTGATACAATAAAAATAAAGTTAAAAAAATACTTATAGATCAACACACTTGCCTTTTGCAAAGTAAGTATAATTATGCAAAACTCTTTAAGCAAGCCTCAATAAAAAATTTTTGTGCAAAATAAATTTTCAGTTACAATTTTTTGTTCTGTTTTTTTATAAAAAGTGAATTTGTTGCAAAAAGGAAAAATCTGTTAAAGTGTTAATTTAAATTTTGCGTATTTCACAGCACACAAAAAAAAAATATGATTCAGTAAGATTGCTTAAGCAGAAACACATATAAATATTGCAATATTGCAATTATAATGTAGTACTTATTTAAGTAGCAAGCATTATGAATTGTAAAATTGTAGTTTTTTGGCATTTATTATTAGTTAAATCAATACAAGACAAGACATATGCATAATACCTTTTGTTTTACGACAAAAAGAATTGCAATGTTATAATTACGTTAAATAATGCATGCAATATGTTACTTAAAATATTTGTATTTTTTTTGCGCTGGTTTATGCGTAAAACATGCGCTGGATTTTTTTACTCGCTATAAGAGAAAATAAAAGCCAACTCTGTGCTGCTGGCATAATAAACATAATCTATTTTTTTTATTCCAGGACGTACGATGGAAGATCTAAATAAATTACGTCTTTATGGTTTCAATATAGTTAATTTATTTTAGATACTATGCATGTATTGTCTAAGTATATATACACATATATAAGTAAGTATGAAATATTCAGTTGTCGGTATAAAAACAGGCGTCGACGAGGGAGACAAAGACGTGGTAGAATGGCTGTCGCTTTTAAGCCGAAAAAAAAAACTTGTTCTGATTTCAGTGTATATAATTTTTGTGCCATGTTAGTAAGATAAACAACTTGCAAAAAGCATGCAATTTATATTCAAAAATTTAATTTGCGGCAAAATAATTTATATTTTTTGCTCATTGCCAGTTTATTTGTTTTGCCATCCCTATAGACTTGACGTGTTGACGCCTATATGCCCGAGTCGTTTAAAACGTTGATAGTGTGGTTGGAATTTTTTTTTTGATGTTGTTGTGACAGCATATTTTTATTCGTAATTTTAGTTAAAATTACATTAATTTCTTAGGTATGTATAAACACAACCAATCATCATTTTTTACAACTTTGCATTTTGCTTAGAGTTGCAAAATCTGCGTTTTGCGCATATATGTTAGTTTTTTGTTGTACAAAACATATTTTTTTTTTAGTATTTACAAAAGTTTACTAAACATATATATTTTTTTTTTAAAATATCGCATCTAGTAAAAAAAAAACCCCTTTGTCGGTAATGTCCATTTCACGTGAGCAAAGTATTTTTGTATTATATAATTGTATGTTTTTATGTTTGTTTTTGTTTCTTTTTTGTATTTTGTATTTTTTAATTGTACGCCATGTTTGAATTTTATGCGTCTTAACCATCTATGCAATTTTTTGTAACATTGTTAAAAAACGCAAGAAAGTTATTCTTTGGCACGCTGGTTACATAAAATGCTTGCGTGTACATGTAATAATTACATATGTATTATACACATGCTGTTTTTTTGTTCTATACATAGTTATCTTTTTTTACAAATAAATCATATAAAGTTGTATAATTATAATACTAAGCTCTTAGCAGAAAAAACTAATAGAATTTTACTTCTTGTATGTATATTTTTTAAAAGTTTCTATTTATGTACAAAAAAAAACCATTTTTTTGTTGTGTGCATTTTGAAACAGCGCACATACACAGCAAACAACATCTTATACTCAATATTCTATTAAATTTAGCTTT
>JAQFYM010001811.1:0-28754 GCA_034694785.1 Agrenia bidenticulata | reverse complement strand
AGACAAAATTTTGCTTACGCTGATCTGCAGGGGATGACCCTGCTTTAACCGATTCGGAATATCAGGTCAGATATAGCGATTTTACTGACCCGAAACCCGATGATTTCTATATTTTGACCCGATCGGGACAGGCTGTATGCAAATAGACTTTCACTTTGCTTGATTAGATTAACTCTGTAGTATTTTTTTTACTCGTATAGAACTCAGTATAATTTTTTTGATAAATTGTCATATAAATTTATCTTGTTAGTTATAAATCGTTGCAATTTAGAAATAAAAATTTCTTATAAGTAAATTTGCTCTTATGTCTTGAGAATAAGTCGGCTTTAAGTTTTTATATTAACTTTTTTTTCAGTCAACAAGCAATATTTATCTTTGTAACAATGGACCTTTTAATATAAAAAAGTCTAAGGTATAGGACAGCAAATATAATGTCCTTTACAGATCAATAATTTGCAAGCAGATTCTTTTGTTTTTATTTGTCATATATTACTTTGTTTATATCATATTAACACATATTGTTGCTCTTTATATGATCAAGTTGCACTAAGAAGTTACAAATTTTACCGCAATTTAGTGCTTCCTGAAATATAAGCGGTCAAATCGTCACCCTTGATCCGATCTTGACCCGATGTAAAAATGATGAGGCCGAAACCTGAATCCATATAACAATCGGGTCAGGTCACATTTTAGCTGATCCGGTAACTACAAATTTACGTTTTCTGTATAATTACCTTTCAATGGTTTTACTCTGGCATAAAGATCTTTCCCGAATTAAAAAATGCATCTCATCTGTAGATTTACTGTCAATGGTCGACTAATGATGCAAAACCCTGCACAAAAAAATCTTAAATTACACTGTCATTCAACAAAAAATCTTGTATATTTTTCCTATTCCTTTATTCTAAAATTCTTACGTATCATTTTTTACTGTTACAAATCCGTATACTCGTACGGCTTATTCAAGATCCAAATACTGAATCTCTTATGCACAAACCTCACACTTTATATAATGATGATTGCGTTGTATGCTTTTATCGTCAAAAATAATTTTTTCAAATCATCCAATCGTTTTTTCACGGTGTCTGAAAATACTGTAGAATCATCCAGGATTGTTATTAAACATTTACTTGTTATACTTGTGAAGTAAGGTATAATTTAACTTTTATAGAGTCGCAGGCGCCGTTCACATTCACAACGGTAAAAACATTACACTCAAACAACCCAACTGCTTACAGAAAACGCTGCATTCGCTTATTCTGTCATATTTTTTATATATCTCTTGATATCCCTATTATAAGTCTATCACAATAAAAAACTTTGCTGACGTAATGCGTCTAGTGTATCTTCAATTCTAGGTAACAAAATACACCTTTAACCGTATTCGCTTTATAGTTCTTTTAGTCGATACAAACACGCGGTGCGCCGCCTTTTTCATGACGCGTTCAATCGGCGAGCAAAATATTGATTACGATTTACGTTGCAAGCCTGTTGTCCAAATACTCGAAACACTGTTTCTAGTTACTGTTTTTTTTTTGTATATTATTGTATGGTCTTGAATTGTCCGCCTTCGTATATCCTTCAACGCATTTCTGTGCACTATCTACATATTCTTTTTGTTTTTAGTCAAAATTTATTCGTCTACTAAGAATATACTTTTTGTACGCGTTTTCTTTTGTATATCACAATGCATTATATTCTTAGTCGTCATACCATATTCTGTTTTGTTTATATAAGCCCTGTTCAAAGGTATTTTACAATTTCTAGTACCGGGTATTTTGTAATGTGTTAGTTTTTATCACTCTTAATCGTGTTGGATGTGTAACTTACGATTTATACCGACTTTGGTAGTATGGCTTATAATGAACCTTTCTTTTACTATTCCAGTATTTTTAATCTAAGCTTTTTTACGCAAAAAGCCTTTTGTTTAATGTTTTCATTCCTTCTACTTTAAGATTTACCACTCTGCGCACAACTAACTCTGCAATAATCATTTTGTCTGGTTCCTGTGCATACTATTACAAAAGCTTTACTGTGCGTCTTTAAGTCCAAATACAATTATTCTCATGTTTTAAAACTTTGTTCTAAAAGGCTTTCATTACGGTCTTTTTTCATCAGGAATCCTCATACTTTTCCTTGAACATTTTTTTATTCCTAATGCTATTTTATCCAGTTACTGTTTGCGAGTAGTTCATTGTCGTTTCTGCAGCTCTTAGTGCTGTAAAAACGCCAGCGTCATGCTTTGTTTTCAGTTGAAAGGTTCTTAAAAATCTTTATGCCGGCGTTACAAAATTGTATGCTGCCGTCACACTTTTTCTACATTTATTGTCACTCCAAAGCTTCTTGCCAACTCCAACGATATAGCTTCTAACTCGCCCCTTGTATTTACAACGCCTTGTTTTATTTTTTTAGCCCATAGGACTGTCAATCATAGTATATTATAATTATTTTTGTCTCACGACAGTCTTCTGTCAAAACCTAGTTACGTTTGCCCTTTTTTACGTGACTTGATGTTCTCGTCTGTTTTTAGTTTGTTGTTACCTAATGTTTATATGCTTCATATTCTTTTGGATGCTCCTTGCGAAGCTAGTTTACAGAGTTGGTAGTGTGTACCGCGGTGCAGCTGCTACAGGTTACCAACCAGATCCTTACCAGCTTGGTACCGGTACCGGTACAAAAAAATATAAAATGGCAGTATGGTACGCGTTACCAGTAGGTTACCAGGTACCAGTTTTTGTAGTTAAAAGTACAAAATAAAAAAAAAGTATTTTTTTTTTGTTTTAAAATTTCTTACCAAACAATACTTTGTAAACTTCAACGTCCCCGTATTAATTATCACACATAAAGGAGGGTTTGTGTTGTAAAAAAAAACAGACATGTGTCTTATAAAACGCTAACAATGTATATTGTATACTTAAATAGTATTCTGTACAGAGAAAAAAACATTCGCAAAAAGTGGTCAATATTACTAAGTTCAAAATATATATTACTATACTATATAGTAATCGAATCTGTTTTAAAACCCGATAAACATGACAAAACACAGTAAATTAGTAAATGTATTGACAATATTGCTTAAACTCAAGTGCTTGCTATAAATGTATCAAATAAATATTTTTTATATGTACAATATGCATTGCAATTTTTTTTTTTGGTTTACAGTAAAAAAAGACGTATTTTGTATTTCAAAAACATTTTTTTTTGTTTGGCTGCAATACTTTAATAATATTTGTATGGTCCTTGCATTTACTGATATCTGCCCAAAGCAGATAATTGTAGCAAAATGCAAGTTTTTCGACATTTTTGTCTAAGGCAAAAAAGTTCTGCACGTTAACAACAGCTATAAAGTACCTTTTGTTCTGTATAAGTACACCTCGTAAAAAATTTTCGGATTTTTGGTATATTTTACAGAACAAAATAAAAGATCTAAAGAACAAAAAAATTACGTAAAAATAAAAACAACAATAACTGGTACGCTGCGCCTTAAAAAAAGGGGTTTCTTATATATAGTAGCATTAATATAAATTTACTAGAAAAGGCTATACACTAAAAAAAGAAAAATTGTTTATGTATATAAATAATCTGTCGTATAAACTCGATTGTCTGTATTTATTTACAAAAAAAATCAGAAAAAAAATCTCAACAGTACCAGTACCGTACCGGTGCCGTACCGGTCCCGGTACGGTACATGGTACGGTACACATCATGAAAAA
The DNA here is from genome assembly GCA_034694785.1 of Agrenia bidenticulata. Lineage (NCBI taxonomy): Eukaryota > Metazoa > Arthropoda > Collembola > Entomobryomorpha > Isotomidae > Agrenia > Agrenia bidenticulata. The sequence continues at coordinate 25,041 of JAQFYM010001811.1, read as the reverse complement.
AAACACTTGGTATGGAAACGGTACAGTACGGATACAAATTTTTAGTACGGTACACCTCTGGTACGGTTTTACTGCCAACTCTCTTAGTTTACACCGCTGTGCTTGTATTTTTTATTTATCATCAATTCCTTTTATTTTATATATATTTTGCTTTCTAGAAGAAACTCGAAGCGCCTAGTCCTGCCCGGGCCTTTACAGTTATAATCTGCATCTTACTCAGTTGACTGCAATATTTTGTTGCATTTTACAGTGGTAACTATCGCGGTTCATTGCATTGGCATTCAAACTTATTTATTTTTTTTTCAGTTGTAACACTTGATTAGGGCTTGCTAATGTTCATGCTTAAATGAACGCGGTACATAACATGCGACGCTGTAAATTTGCCATGTTTTACCTTTTTATCACCTTACTTTATGATTCGCTACCAGTATCTATCCTTTTTTTCTTTTTTTGTAGGTACGTTGCAGCACCTCTTTAATGTCTACTTAATAATACTAATTCACCGTTTTTAAATGCTTCTTTTCATGCAGCTTATAAAAATACCTTATTCTTAGTATTCATGTTATTAAAAATTGAGTATATAATCAGAGTCTCTTTTAGTTAAGGTGTTGCTCCTATCTGTTTTTTTTTACGAACCACCTCGTAGCCGCATTTTATAGCCTGACACGACTACAAATTTTTAAATACTGCATTGTCTTATCCATTTCTTTTTGCAACTCCTACTTTTATTCTCTTTACCAACCCACGTTATGTCGACGGCTTTTTTTGAAAAAAAAACTAGTAATTTTTGTAGCCTCCTCCATTAAACCGGCAGAGAAAAATATTGTATATTTCTGTCATCATACCCTGTATGCAACCTTCTTATTTGGTTAAACTGTCGCAATCAATTGGCCAACGACTTACCTCGACCACCAATATATATGTAATATGTTTTTTTGTAACGTCGTCGGCTCTAGTTATTGTTTTTTGCTGTTTCACCGTATACCGCACATATAATATATTCCTCTTATTTTCTCTGTTTTACACTTGTCGCACATTCTACTCCTTGGACCCACATGACACCTTTAGACCCCTTTGAATACCCTACTTCCTATGTATTTCCTCTATCATCCGGTCTTCTATACTGTGGTTATTTGTTTCAGGTGTCTCCATATGTTGAAGATACATGAACTGAAGAGCCATAACCAAAATTACCGTTGTCGTTTTAGTTAAATATATCCTGGCTTGGTTCCTCCTGTATCTTATATGTCCGAAATTCCAAATATATTTATAATTTATTGAGAAGGGAAAAGGAATTTTCCGAACTTATTCCTTTTTGTAATAACTAAAAAAGAGCAGCTTTCGCTTTATAGTACTATAAAAACCTAATTATCTGTCATTTTATTGCCCTAGCCTCTGATCCCAGTCTGTACAGTCACAACATGTTGTACGAATCGAATCGTACAATTTTGTATATTGTGTATTATAACGAAGTCTAAAATCACAGGATGTCCGAAAATCGCGCTTTAAGGTTTTTTTAACGTCAGAAGTTTTTTTTCCGACTTATCAACCAGAAAAATCCTACATTTAAGGGGATCTAGACATACAACAAAAATGCATATCATTTTGTTTAAAAGTAGTTAATGCAAAATTTTTGTAATTACAAAATCTTAAATAAAAATAAACGGCAATAAACCGAAACATATAAAAGGTGTTCTAAAAAATAACGGACAACCCAAAAAAATATTTTTCTGTTGTAAAAATCAGTTTTAGTATAGTGTGTTAGACCATTTTAAGAGATAAATAAGAAAGGTTGTTTGTTTACCTAAAGTTTTACAAACATATTTATAAAGCGTCAACCGCTTTAAACTAGACCCTAACAAAAACATTACTATGTATTGCGGGCGACTATAAAGCTTTTTCCAAAGTTTTTTTGCATGGTATATCATAGAAACAAGGTTTATGAAGGTTTTACTTACTGGAGAAAAAAATCGTCATTATGGTAATAAAAAAAGTACGGGTAAACGAGCGTGTACAAATTTAAGTCATTATAATTACTTCATAAAGTCATGTTTTTAATTTTTGGTTATACTGATGTTTTTTTGGAGCAAAATCTTCACCTGTACTGAGTTCTATGCTCAGTATAATATTATAACTTGTATATTGTCATCCGGAAAGCTTGTGAGAGCAGTTTTTGTTTTGCAATAACAACCACAACCTATATCTAACAGAAAAATGCGTTTTTTAAGTATACTGATGAATTCGGAACACACTAACAGTGAGAAAAATCTACTATAAAAAAAAGTAGTTAAAAAGGAAACGAGTATACAGATTCAAGTAAACATACACACATACAAACCCATTGCAATATTGTCTTCCTTTTACATATGGAAACAGAAAAATAGTGCCGTTGTACTTAATAACGTTCCATTAACGAGATATCAGCAGAACACTATTAATAAAAACTCGCAACATGTAAAGCGATGTTCAACAAGAAAAAAAAATTGAAAAAAATAGTATGACACATTTTTAATCATTATTTATGAGAAAATACTGCGTATTGTTTCTTATAGTCGGCTGTATATAAGTAAAAAAAAGTGCAATTTTTTGAGCAAGAGCAAAGCTTTTCTAGTATAATATGGTTTTATACAACAACACAAACATACAAGTTTTTTTATATGCAATAAAATATTTGTTACTTTTGTGTCGGAAGCAAAAAAAAAGAACAGAGAAAGACTAATGTTATATTACTTATCTTAAAATAAACATAAAAGCTTGACTTACATACCCTATTTACTAAAACTAAAATTATGCATTGTTTACACAGAATTTTTTAAAAACCGTCTTTAGAGGTTGTGTATCCTTATAAATGGCATGTGACTGATCTTTTGATAATATTTTTTTTGTGACGGTGAAAACGAAAATAGTTTCTGTTACTTTGTTTTTTTCAAAGAAATATTTGTGAGATAAGTATAAGTCAAAATGCAATAAAAACAAACAAAAAGCATGCTGCAAAGTATATACAATTGCCACAGCGAGCAAAACGGTGATACAAAAAAATCAAACCATTTTTGTTGTATTACTTAAAGCTAAGAATAATCAAAAAATGGGAAACCGTAGCTTGTCTTTGTGTTACTTATGAATTTTTCGATTTTTTTACATAACAGTTTATTAAACTTGTTTTTTTTCATTATAATTTGTAAGTTCGGCAGAGTAATTATGGTTTATGCACATCTGTTGTCAAAGAACAAATTAAAAGAGTGAATTCTTTAATTTATGTATCGACTTTTCTTCCCTTAAGTAAAAGCTTTTTGACCTAATTTTCTTGGATATACCGCTACAGGAGACTGCCATAAAAGTCATTTAGGCGACCTGGTATATATTAAAAATTCTTTTTTTTTGTTTGATTATTTAGTGGTTGACTTTTGTAAACTGATTTTGTAAATCTTTCGTAAAACAAACTCCCTGCGTTAAACTATTAAAAGGTAAACAAACTATACGCTGCATTATTCTTGCAACAGAATATTCTTTCGAGGTATTTTAACAATTTTGAGATATGCATATTTATGTTTCGTTTTTTTATTGCCGTCTACTTTATTGTAAATTTATAGAGATACAATAATTGCGCATAAAAAAAGCAACCGTAAAATGGATTCCAAATTTTATACCGTAAAAACTAGTTTAACTTTTCATTTAGTATTTTTCTTTTTGTAAAGCCATTTTTGGGCAAACTTTTTGTTCATTACGAAAATCTCACAGTAAGATTTTCGGACACTTTGAAAAACTCAGGATTCTCTAAAATAACAATAGAAAATCGAAAATGCCGATATTTATACATGTAAAAAAGCATATACTTGTATCGGTGATTTAATACTGAACCATTTTTTTTTTTTTTGGTTTGACATATAATCGTCAATTTAATTAGTAAATATATTGCCTATATACTACTTAGTTCTTGTGCTAAGTGTTGCAATCGAAGCGCTTGTAGACACCGAAAAGAAAAAAAGAATAGTCATCGGAAGGGCTCGGACAGCGACAATGCGTGTCTTATGTCTTCTTCTGACGGAAGTGTCCGGCTTCGCCGGACGTCGTCTATCAAGAAGACTTAAGATGCAGCATTGAGCGTTCTCAGGATTTCCCCTTTCCTAAAACGTATCAATGATGTGTTTGACATATTGATAAACTGATTAGATAAGATTGTAAGAAACCAATCAATTTTTTGGAAAAAAAATATTTAAGAGAAAAAAAGTAAATAAAAAACAGTTACAATGTCCTCATCTCGTTCTAATAAAACCTCGGCCCGTAAGCCCGCCTCAAACAAAAATGTAGATAAAAAAAAGAAGTCTGTTTCAGTTAAACGTATACGTAGGACGCCTTTTTTGGTAAAACATAAAAAAGTTCTCTTTTTGATAAAAAAAAATTTAGGACAAGCCTTGATATTTTTTATCCTGTATGTATTTTTGTTTTCAAAACAATAAAAACATAAGTTTGCAAGCATTCTATAAAATTTTGCTATACAAATAGAGTTTTATCTTCAGAAAAGACCCTTGTATAATCTTGTTTTATTTTTATATGACTGGACTTTTTCTTGCCTTATTTTTAAAAAAAAAAACCTTTATTTATGCGTTTGCATTTTTCGGTACCCCTGTTAAACACTAAAATACCTATTTGCTTAAAATATTTTAATTTAATATAAATATTACTTTTTGTATTGTTTAGCATGATGTCACATTGTACATCTAGCGTATAATTGATCTTTTACTTGTAATAAACCAAAACCTGAAGTATAAAAAGCAAGACAAATCTATTATGTTTTTGCAAATACTTATATTATATTTAAAGATTCTTTTCTTATTTTTCAAAAACAAAAAATGTATAATTTCTCTGTTGCGATTTTCCGCAGCAAAACATGCGTATAAAAATTCTTACCTACTAATGATTTGTGATGCTTACCTAAAGTTTATATAAAGCGAATCTTTTTTTCCCTTTTAAGCTTTAATTGTAAGATAAATGCTGAACGGACTGTCGGACACTGCATGGAATACGTATACCCAACACCAGGTAATTTGTTATGAAAGTTTACAAATACTGTTTTATAGAATTTGCATTAAACTAGTATTATAAAAACAATTAAAAACAAATTTATCATACCAATATTTTATCCACGGAAGTAAAATCAGTTTTTTTTTTTCAATTTTGTACTTTTGTAGTTTTTTTTTACTATGTCTTTGCCTTGTATAAAAAACAGGATAACTTTTGACATATCCGCAACCGTACACACTGTTATCCATATAAAATTAGACATGTAATATTTTTTGCTGTATCATAAAATGCTAAAAACTGCTTCAAAGGGACTGTTCCTGTAGAAATGCTTATAAAAATTTATAAATCTAACAATTTTATAACGTATTTTTATTTGTACCAAGTGAAATTATGCATTGTTTATTTGTAATAACTTTAAACGCATATTTACATATAACGACGCTTGAAAAATCCTATAAAAACTTGCCGGCGTAAATGTAGCAACTATCTTTTAACACCACAAAAAAAATTTACACAAAAGGATTTTTGGTTATATTTAGGTAATGCGTTTGTCATTGCGATTTATATTGCATATGTTTCTTTTTATCGCTCTTGTTTCTGTCACTTTTTACCATATGAAAAAAAGCGCACGATATAACGTTCGGCTAAAAAATACAATCTGTTTTTAGAAGACTTCTGAAGAGAGGCAAGATAGGAAACTTACGATAAGTGTTATGTACATAAAAAATAAAAACTACATTTGATTGATACGAAAAAACGGTCATTTATATAATTTCGTAAGGTAGAATAATCGTAGTAAGAACTATGCAATTAGTTTTGATTTCAGTGTACTTGTAAAAGACGATACAACAAAACAGGCTTGAACATATTTTTTACAACAACAATTGAGTGCAATATATATAAAAGCAACAACACATTCATTAAAGGTTCGTAGGAGCAAACGATGGCATAACTATGCGTAACTACAAGGATGGTTTACTTGTACAACTAGAACGGGTAAAAAGTATCAAGTCTGATGCAAACAAGGCAATAAAATTGTAATTTGTACAAATTAAACTATGTCTAAAATATTGTAAAAAATCGCAAATTCTAGTTTTTATAATATCCTTTTTTAAAAGACACATCACTTGCCAAAAATCACCACGTATACACCAGCAAAAAAAACGAAAAAAATAGCAGTACGCAGAAAGAGTAATAAAACAAGAGCAACATTTTTAAATACACAAAAACAAAAAAAAGTACAAAAAAAACGATTTAATATGTACTGACGTTACAAACTGCACTCAAATACGCCAAATAGGGCAAATTCAGTAAGTTGGTTACGTTTTTTGTGTACTTTTAGTAGTTTATGACAGCTAAATACTCGTTGTAGGTACAGATATTTTCTTTATATGACACTGCTTTTGCTAAAAAATAAAAAAAAGTGATGGATAAAATTTCTTTACAAAAAAATTTTAGAAAAATCTATAAGAATGTACAATGTTAAAAAAGATGAAGATATAAAAATATTGACAGTATTTTTATATATTTTTTTTTATTAATCCCTTTAATCATTCAATAAACGGAATCAAAAAATAGTTCTTATAGATGGAAAGTGTCATGGATAGAGAATTCAACTGTATTGCAATTTAATAAAAAACCTTTGTACATATCGTATAACTTTTACAACAAAAAAGGAATACAGACTGGATAAGCACAGTGGCGTGGCCACGAGAAAGGCTCATGCCCTTTTGAATAAAAATCTACTGCGAATTTAAGTGTGGTTCTTTCTTTTCGTGCAGAATATTTTTTTTTTAAAAAATTTAATAATAAACTTTTTAATGTAAAATGCTAAAAAAAAAAATTTGATTTTATTTAAAGTCAAATTTAATTTAAAGACAACTTTCAACAAAAAAACAAATTACCCTCTTTGCAAAAGAACACGGCTCCGCTACTATATAAGAATGAAATTGTAAAACTATTAGCAAAAAGCAAGCCAATGTAATAAAATAGTTTTTTTGAGTACACACAACACTATATGATAGAAAGATATACTATTTAAAACAATGTTTATAGTAGATTATCATAATTTTTTAAGTACTTAGGGCTACTTGTTGTAAGGTAAACTTAGCCTTGCATTTGCGTTTTTGTTACTAATATAACAGTTCTATAACTCAGTTTCGACGCAGCAAGCCCTGATGTACGTGTTTTTGTACACCTTCTGTAGCGCAACATTAGGTAAACATTTATCAGCTATTTAGAGACTGACTGAGGTTTCAAAGCAGCGTGGTGTATTAAAAGCTATTTTATAAGCATATTGTATTTTTTGTTTTAAACGCAACATTTTATATGTCTATGTATTATTATTATTGATAAATATGCTCGACTTAAAAAAGTTGTTTTTTTTTGCAAAACAAAAAATAACAGAAAATATGTGGCACGCAGGGCGCGCCATGTCGCGCAGTGCATCCTTATGACTTCTTACTGCGAGCAGCGCATTTGTATTTACCTTCAGTATATTCATAACAATGTCATATAAATTAAGCATATTCACGTCCTCTAAAGAAACCTTATGATTACCGTAACAGCTATACAAGCTTTAACATAGCAACAAAAAAAAAGATTAAAAGGAAAATCAAAACAAAATATTATTCACAGAGACATTAAGAATCTATATACCAACAAATAGAATTACAAGGTATAAGAAAGTATTTTGGCCACATTGGATTTTGAGACTGGTTAAAAAAAGGTTTGTAGTTGCGTCAATATAAAAAAAAACCAACTACTTTAAGACAGCAAAAAGCAAAAAGCCGACTATTTTTTAACTTGTTATTTAAATGGCTTAAGACAAAGCAAAAAGGAAACAATAATACTTTTGTGTAACAAATACTAAAATAAAAAATATTACACAAAACATAAAAAGAATAATAGAAAAAGAAATGTCAACAGAAAAAAATGATTACTTACTTTTTATGTCTTACTCAATAAAATCTATTTTTTATATTATCTGAAATTTTTACTTAATATCAAGCATGAGAAATATCCGTTTTTTTTCGTAATTTGGGTTAGCTTGAATTCGAAAAAAAACGCTTTTTTCATGTTTTTTTAAGAATTGTAAGATTTGTGTAAAAAAGCCTGTACAAGCGTATAAAAACGGTTTTAAGCCTATGCAAAACAAGTCTATATATAATATACTGTAATATAACAAATATTAATTGACTGATTTTACAAAACAAGCACTATAACAGCTTTTACGATAAACTAGACAGTATAAAAGCTACAAAGTTGCAAATATTATACAATTCACAATACATTCGTAGACGCAAAAAACAACTTCGGAAAAATTGACTTGTTTATATTTAGTAATCATATAGTATGTAAAATCCCCTTCACGTTATGTATTAAAAGTGTTTTTTTTAATGTAGTGCTACTATATTTGTCCAATATGTTTTGTGCATGTAAACACGTATTTTTTTGTAGTTGAAAACTTTCGCGATATTTTTTTTATATAATACGTCTTTTGAACTATGCCACATGCTCTTTATGTAAGATTGGCTAGTAAAAATTCAGAATGATGACAATTTGTATTATTTGAAAAAAAATTTAATATGAAACAAATTTTAGTATTAAATATAAATTTGTGTGATATATAAAACAATGTGTAGATAATAAGTCTTTGCGTCTATCAATAATGAGATCCACTGTTAAAAAAATTAAGTATCTCAAAATTTTATTTTCATTTTTAAATCATGTTTTGGCTAAAAAAAAACGGGTCAAACTTAAAAAGCCGTCATAATTTTTTTTGCTACTTGCGTTTACAAAAAAGGAAGTAAGAAGTAGAAAAAAACGACAATTGGACGTTTTTGTAAATAAAAGTTCTACAAAAAAAAAAAATTATTACAAAGAAGCCATGTTTTCTAAGATATATACTTTTTTTTTCTTATAAAATGTTTTTAAAAGATTTTAATTTCAACAAATAGAATATAGTAATATTTAAAACAACCTACACTTTTAAAAAATGCAATATAGTCTTGCTTTTGTGTAGTTTTTGCCTTGTCCATACAAAAAAAAAATCAAACACAGTGCGGTTTTATATATATCACTTTTTATGTGGAAATGGTTATCAATGGGCGTGTTTCTTGGAGAGCATTGCTTTGAGGCGATAACAACATATTTAAAACTACTTATTTTTCTTATTCTTTATATAGTTTTCAATCTCAATTGAAACTATATTACATCTGAAGCCTTTTTAATTTAGAAATTACCATTTATTACCCGTATAGCTTTTTTTCTAGTCTTCATCATTAAACGTGTATTCTCTTTTTGACGGTACCCCGTAATCCTTGAAAAACGTTTTGAATGCGCAAAATGCACACCTGTGCAAATTCTTTGCAAATATGCCTTTAGAAGCCTAGTATTAAGCCTTGTTATTCAGTTTACACCTCTTGCTAGAATTAAAATCATCATAGGGCGCAATGTCAGGGTTATCATGTTAATATACTAAAATGACTCAAAATGGTTTTATATAGCTATTAAAACGCCTTTTTCAAACGTAAAAAAACAGTTTTAAGATGATTTCTACAAAAAATTCTTCTGTAAAACTACTAAAAATTTTGCTTTTTAACAAGCGCAAGCAACTTTTAGTAGCCGATCATAAGCATTAATCTACAATATACTTTTCTTTCACATTCGTGTACAAATACATAGATATAATGAAAGATTAATACTAATATATAACAAACCGCCTAAAAGACTATTGTATTTGCAATAATACAGTCTTTTCTGTTAAAAAGTACATATTTACACACGTTTGACTAAAATTAAACACAAAAATGCACTTATAATCTTTGTTGAATACTAATATTTGTAATGTTTTCTATCGAATTGAATAGTGAAAAGTAGGGTTTGCCTTTTTGCATTTTACATTAACTAAAGTGAAATCAAGTAGATGTAAGTTTAAGGTACCTTGACATATAGTGTTACTTCTAGTTACTTTAATTTGGCGTAATATTTCAATTATATATGTTTTTTTTTAGTAAAAAGATTAAAAAATATTTTTTTTATATATAAATATATGCTGGCCTTGCAGTTTCTGGCTTCTTATTTTAAAATCAAAAACCTCTTAATGAATTATACTAAGCAGATATAAATCTTCAAATAAATACATTCAAGTTTTATTAATTTGATACATTTTCTTTTGCATTAAGTTCATGGGGCCGGTAGCAAGTGCTTTTTGCCTACCTCAAAAAAGTATAGTTAATATGAAAATCTAGGAAGAGACAAATAATACATTTTTCTTGCTGCAAACTACAATAGTTTTTAAAAACTACTAATCTATAATACAGAAAAAAACATAAATACGTCACAAAATATGGTGGCTGTTGTAAACTTGACAACGCATGCATGGCGTAGCAAAACAATATATATCCAAAAGAAACCCAAAAATACTAAAAAGGATAATTATATATATTGCATATTTTTCTCAAAAAAAATAGTTTTTGAGGTCGGGCAAATAAATCTTTTGCCAAATTTTATTATTGAATAGTAATTATAAAAACTTTTGCACAGCTATGTACTATTATAACACAATTTTTGCGTATAAAAAACTAGTTCAATTTTTTTGTGGTTTTGTAAACAAAGTATGCACAATGTGTAAATATTTTCAATAATTTTTTGTTATAAAATAAGCTACCATTTTTCTGTTCAGGTTTTTTCTTTAAGAAAAAGCATTTCTAGACTGTATAAAATAATATTAATAAAAAATATTATTATTTATGCCAATTACTTGGCAGAAATTTTTTTTTTTTGCATACGTATAATTTTTTGTTGCATTTTAATACTAGTGTGTAAAATAAATGGTTTCCAGGTTTACGTTATAGATGTATAAAAAAAAGTGTGAACCATTCAAATTCTATAATAAGTAGGTAAAACATAATGTTGTTGCCAAAGCTGCAGCTTTTCTTTTTTAGTTTAATAGTTTTTTTTTCGTTTTTATTAAAAAAAAAATTGCTAAAAAAAATTTCATTAAACTTAATTTAAGTTACTTCTATAACAGTAACGTACATATAGTTACAGTAAGAACTAGTGTTAAAAGGAAGTTTGCGTTTGTGTCAGTAACTTGCTGAACCTTAAAGACAACTAAAAAAATAGATATTAAACAATATAATATATGCCAAATTAAATTAATTTTTTTTTTGCTTTTTTTGATTTCCCACAACAAAAATTAAAAATTTTTTATGACATTATAGGATTTCAGGCCAAAAATCCCAACATAATTATGCATGCTGATAACAAATCTACATATTTGTGCTAACATAGATATAAATTTAAAAATAGAAAACATTAATTAAAAATGTATAAACTACTCTTGATTTGTAAATTTTTTACGACCAGTGCAAAAAAAGTCTATACCACTTAATAAACAAGATTTTAACATTTATTATAGATCAAACTGCAAAAACATAATAATAGGCTAGCATCGTTTTTGTTTATTTACTTTGTTAATTTTTACATTTCTACATAGTTTAAAAAATACAAATCAGTGCTTAAAAAAAAGTATTGAGCGACAAAAATACATAAGAAGGTCTTTTTTTAAAGAAAAATTAATCTAGAGGGGTTTTTGCTTTTTTATTTAGCAAAAACCGATGTTATACATGCATTGCATGATTTTAGTAAAAGATATTTACATATGTACATTATAGAATTTTCGCTTAAGTTTATCTGTTATTATAACGCAAAAAATAGCGCATACAGTTTTGATGCAGTTTGAAATCGTAATTTCGTGTATGCTGTGATCTTAAGAAGCCGAAAAAATATGCCACATGCAGTCTCTGTTCTTTGTGTTTTATTATGCCATTGTTTTTTTTCTATGCAACATCATTGTCGTTTTTTTATACGGTAAAAAAAAGGTCTATATAAAAAATTGTTTTGTTTGTACAATACACAATATATTAACACTACAATTTCCGGTTTTTTCTAGGGCATTAACATCTATTTAGATAAAAGTTTTTCGTTATTAATGCAAACTATAGATTTTTTAGTAAGGTAATGCATTTTTTTTTGCTGCTTTTTGAATTCATTAAAACGGTGTTGTTATAAATATGGGTATATTGGCCCTTTTATAGCTGTTGTTCAAAATTAGGGTATTTTTTTTTTACCTTTGATTGGTTTTAAATCATTTTTTTTATACCCAGTTATAAAAGCGCCGGCTCAAACTGTAAAATCTATCACCTCACATTTTTTTATCATTTTTCTAAATGCACTTGTTCACTGTTACGTTTTATGCATTTATTTATTAAAACAGTATTGTTTTTATGTACAGGCTTGTTGCTAGAAAGTTGCGCAAAATTTCAGTTGGCGGTTATAGGGTCGCCTGCTTATATGGCATGAAAGTAAATATTTTGATTGTAAAGACGAACGCGCTGCTCGCGCGTATGAAGTACCAAAAGTTCGCCGCGCGCACCACAATATAAGCCAGACTATAATTTTCAGTAAAAACCAGTACAGTTAGCATAAAAAAATGCGCCTTGTAAAAATGAAAGTTACAAAAAAATACATATGAAAAATAATTGCAAATTGTTTGCAGATTTTACAAGCCAAAAAACTAAAAATGTATCGCGTATAAGATTATATTATTATGATTCATAAATGCCTTTTTAGAAAAATTTTTAGTTAAGTTTTTAAAAATAATTTATTACGCATTTTCTTGCAGCATTGCATTTTAATATAGGCTGAAGAACGCTAAAAACTGATTTTGCTACACGGGCAGCAAATAAGTTTTTTTATTTATGGATTTTCAATAGAAAAAGTATTGACAGTGACGCATGTAACTGTTAGATGTAGTACAGAAACAGGTTTTTTGATACGTACATGTTTTTTTTGGCATAAAGGGTAGATTTTTCCTAAATAGCTAGATTTGCTTTTTTTTTTGTATTAGTATGCAACAGACAACTTAAAGCAATTTTTTAAAATATCGTTAAGACAAAATTGTATATTATGTAAGTATAATTCGTGTGTAAATAAATAAACACTTGTTATCTACACTTTATGCCAAAAAAAAAAGCGCAAGTGCCTATTGTGTCAGTTGCATTTTTCCACAAATAATTTTACTAAGAAAAGTTTATAAAAACGCGTATTATTTTACTGTGGTTTACTTTATCATTGTAAAACACCAAAAATGAAAGCTATAGCAAGTTACCTTTCATTATAACTTATTTATAAAAACAATAATTTTGGCATTTTTTGGCGGCTTGCGCTGTGGTTAACTGTATAAATACTATTAATGCTTCTTAATAATTGAAAACTGTTGCAAAAACAAAAAAATGCATTTTTTCTTGTTTTTTTTGTTTTTATCATGCACAAATGAACTTTTTATATTGCTACAAAAAGGTCTTGTGTGACAGAGAATCGCTTTAAAGTAAATTTCTTGTACCCTTAAGGTTTTGTTTTTTGTGTTTGATACTTTTGCAAAAGAAGATTAACATTAAATAAACTATAATACACTTTCAGTTTTTTACGTTTTTGACAGCGTCTAATGTTTATTAACACAAGGGAATCTAAAAAATCAAGCGTGCATCTACATATAGAGAGGTTAAGTCTGCAAAATACAGGCGTAAGCAAGGTCTTATGAAAGAAAGCAAAATCCTATGCAATACGTATTATTGTTGCGAAAATCAAAGAGTAAATACCTTTAATGTATTTTTTACGGCCGACTTAATATTCTTTTTTATTACTGGCTGCTATAAATGAATTACAAAAAAGTTCGAAAAACTACATGAAGTAAGTACTTATACATTTTTCTTATTGATGCGTTACAAATTTTGTCTATAAAACTAGTTTTACTCTACGAAATCATTAACAAAACACCAAAATTTGTAAATGGTAGAATTTACTAATTCAAAACAATATGAGGTAAATTTTTTGTAAATCACACCCTTTCAGCGCAATGTGACGTGCGTGCAGATGTTAATAGCCGATTGATTTATACATAGACTTTTAAACTGCTTTTATTTGACAAAGAATACGCAAATGATTGCCTATGCTAGACTTTTATAAAAAATAGATAAAATATTTATAAAATAAATCCGTGTTTTGTTTATTATGATAAACGTAAAATTTCGTCTGCAGTTTTATTTTCTGTAGTATTTTTTTATTCAATATATTTTTATTTTTGTTATTTGAATCGACGTCGATGCCAATGCTTATTGATTGCAAACTATGTTACAAACTAGTTATATACAAAATACGACGCAAATTTACGTTTTATTACTAAATAACGTTTCATTTTATTTTTATGTGATAAAAGTCTAGTAAACGTATCTTTTAATAGTATTTTACAATAGCCAAACTCTTACAGCACACATAATTTTTTTCTATAATAGTAAGAAAAAAGTAAACGTTCGTTACGGATTCAGCTTTTTTAATATGGTACCAGGAACGTAGCCAAAAATCAAAATTTGAGTAATTTGGGCCCTGAAACTATTTTTTAATAAAAAACACAGCCTTATACATTACAAGCTACTAAAAAACAGTAAAACCTTTTTCGGTTACCACAAAAAGATAAATGAAACGAACAAAACAAATATATATTTTTAAAATTATTTAAAATCATATAATTTACAAAAAAAGGGCAAAAAGGGGGACGGAACTAGGTACAAAGGGCCCCCTTCTTACAACGTTGTATGATACAGTTTTACAATACCCGCTTTTGGTCGCTTATGCTCATTTTGTTACGACCTTTGTTGGCAATAGAATAATACATTTGCTTTGTAAAAGCAGGTAAAATTATCAGTAGTTATTATATATAAATACAAAATAAATATAATTTTTGTCACGTTTTTTGTATGTTTTTTTTTAGGTTAGACGGATACTGAACCCTCTTGAGTTTATGACATATATTTTGCTAACTATAAGACACGCTAATTTGGTCGTTTAATTCTATATTGAATTATTGGCTTATCTTTATAAATATAATTTATAACTTTATACATGAATCATGGTGTGTTTTTAACCAATGTTTTTTAATTAACAAGTTTTTTTTATATCGACACGCGATTCGTGTATACTTTTGTGCCAAAAAAATATTAATATATTTGTTTTAGCACATCTTAAAAATTTACTTGTATTTTATATTTTTGTAACCTTTTTATTCTAGAGGTAGTCAAACTATAGAGATGAAAATTTTTTGATAACATATGAAAACGCGTAAATAACTGAATATAAAACCAGCAAAATTAGCGCCCTATAATTATCAGAAACGAAAAATCTAGTGTGAAAATCACGAAAACGGCAACCCTTTTTTTTTTCTTTTTTTCTTTTTGTAGTTAATCTAACCGAAAAAATACATTGAAACATTCAAAATTTTATTACAACAATTTTAAATAGTAAAAAATCTTGGGTGTTAGTCCAGGAACAAAGAAAATCCGCTTAAAAACAGTTTATAAGTTTTATTTTAATACAGAATTACAGCCGGTGTTTGTCAGTAGCATTTGAGAATACTTTTCGGTAACAAAAGTTTGCTTCTATTGTTTGTTATACCTAACAGCAGTATTTTAAAGTGTGGTAACAAAATTTTTTATTAGCACTACTTTTGATTTTGGTTGAGTATACAAAATATAAAAAAAAATTACTTTCTGATTAATTTTATGCTTATCACAAATTGAACGATTTTTTTTTATGGCTAAATGTTAAACTATCAAAAAACCATAATAAACTATTAGCTATTCATTAAACTATATTATTTTTGAGTTTTTTTTATAATGTGGTTTTGCAATAAATTACACTTATAAATTATAACTTATATGTTTTTGCCTGTTATTTTTTGTATAGTTATTTAATTACTAATAGAGTTTAGTACTTTTTTTTACACTTTTTTGTAAGTTAAAAAATTTTTTGTATAGATCCCTCTATACGGAAATTTTTTTCTGATACTAAAAAAGTATGCAGTTTCTAAAAATTAGAGACACAAAAAAAACCGCCGTGATATATAAAAAAAAATTTTTAAGATAAAGTTATTATACGACGTTTTACTTAATATCCTAGATAAATATGTTTAAATTGAGTATACTAAACAAAAAAGGTAAATTTGATAAGCGATTTCTAACAAGTAGATTATAATTAGATATACAGCAGAACACGATCAATATCGTTTAGTAATTAAACATATATACGTAACCTTAATTAAATGTTTATACAAAAATTTAAAAAATGTAACTGTAATCTTGGCTTTAAAGACGGAAAACTCTAAAACAATTCTGAAGTGTCCATGATAATCGTGTGTTTTTAATATTTACATTTCCCGTATAATTTTTTAATATTAATCGAGTAATCCGGATAAATCAAACATTTGTTTATTGTATGCAGGGGTTAAAATTTAGATTATCCATGATAAAAATTGCATATTGGGCATGCAAAAACACCTAATATATTTAAAACTAGTTTTATATGTTCAGCGTGACGCTTTATAGAATCTTGTTTCTAAATAGCATTTATTCTACCCTTAAATAAAATCCGCCTTTTCTTTTGTTTTTTTAACAATATAAAAAGCAACTAATTACGTTTAATATAGCTTGGTAATGTTAAACGTGTTATTTTTTACACTTTATAAATAAGTTTCAGCATCAAAAAAAATTGTTCGGCTACCTTTTTTTTGTGTAAAATAATTGTATGAAATTCTGCATTTAATGTTTTTTTATGCCTTACTATATATTTTGTAATCATTGTGGCAATCTCTTTTTAATTTTATGATTAGGGTCTAAAAAATTAGTTTCGAATAATGTTAACAAAATTTGGGTGGACGAAAACAAAAAAAATATATGTTACTTATTGTTTTGGCTAATTGGCTTTAAAATGTATTAATGTTTTTATAATTTTAGATTTGCTAAGGAAATTTTTTTTTTAATATCTCTAATATTTTTTGCACTGGGCGATTTAAAAAAAGTGTTACAATAAAACACAGACAAGTGGTCGTATAATTTACAGTAAAGATAGAAATACCAATATGAATTTTTATAAAAAAAGCGGCACTATAATTATGTGTGTTTTTATAATGTAATAAAAAATATATAAAACTTGTACAATATGTATTGTTTTTATGTCTGCACTCACTTGCAACCTTTTTTTTCAAGGCTTGGTATAGTTTTATTGCTATAAATTTCTTTGTTCATGCTATTTAGTTATTTGATCATTGGGAATCTAGTATAAATTGTAATTGGCTAGTATTCCAAAAAGTACAGATATTAATGATCTAGGTCTTTTATGAAAAAAAAGCAAATTAGACTATAACTGGTTATCTGGTTTGTCATTTTATACAGCCCGTAAAGCGTTAATCTCTATATATTATCCTAACATATAGACCGTAAGTTTTTTATAATTTTAAAATACCGTTTGTTAGTATCTGCCTCTAATATGTAGTCGTTTATACAATTAAAGGGCAAAAAAACATAATGTTACTTAAAAGCGGAAAAAATCAAATGTAAAAAATATAAAGGTTTTAACTTTTTTTTTGCAAATATTAATCCATATACAAGTATTACACTATTAAAACATGTAACCTATAAAATCAAAAGACGTTTCTGTTTTTTATTAACAGCAAAAGAAAGATACATAATTTAAAATGATTTAAGATGTAAATCCTGCGACATGCAAACATAACAAAAACCGCTTTCCTACAAATACACGCAGACTGAACTTACCTGATACACCTTTTTTGTGCCTTTTCAGCAAAGTTTTGCTTTTTTTTGTCTCGAAAATATATCTTTGTCAACAGAATGTCAGTTTTTGTGCAAATATTGAGCATCGCTTAGTTGTACAAACAAATAATAAAAAAAGGCAAGTGTGTGATTATTTCTCATAAAGGCTAATTTTTTTAGCTATCTCTTATAACAAAAAATTAAACGAAAAGACCTTTAAGGCAAATTTGTATTACATAAACGTCGTTTACATATACGAATATCTTTATATATTCTGTATATAAAAAAATGCTAGAATAAAATTATGAACAGGTTATTTGACAAGTCTTGTTATAATACCCATGTAAATATAAATGCAGATTCATTCACATTTAGTCTACTAGTCTGCATTATAATTTGATAATTTCCTTATAAATAAGATCAAAATAATACGAAAGGTTATACATAGTTTTTTCGAACTTACAAGTAAACATAAACCTTTTATAAAAACAACTTACAGTGTTTTTTTTCCTGTAGCGCAATATGTCAATGAGGTGTGGTCATTAGGCCAGTCTAGTGAATATACAAGTCCAAACGAATATATAGCTATACAAGTTTTATATAGTATAATTAAATGTACATGTTTTCACTACTTAAAACATTTTTATTTTTTACAAAAATTATTTTTACACTATGATTAAAAATTTGGCTTGAAATTATTCCCCTAGACAATATTATATAAAATCGGTGACAGATTTTTTTTCTATAGAATTTGTACAACAAAAACTCATTAGAATATACAAATTTTAGCACGATTGAAATAATATAAAAATTTTCATATGGTAAATAGTTACTTTATATAATCAAAGAAAGATGGTTGATGAAAAAAGCGTTTAAATGCCTATAAAAATGTAAAAAACAATAACAAATTCAATGATGAGGCAAAAAAAGGAATGAATTTTGCAAATACTAAGGTAGCAGTTTTCAGATCTCGCGCATTTTTGTGGTAGCAAAAATTATTTTATTGTGAAAATCCTTGTCCCGAGAATCACGAAAAATGAGATCTCGAGATTTGAAATAGGAACACTTTATAGTAAATTTTTTATGCTGCCAAAATATGAATTTTGTTGTAGAGATATACAACACAACGAAAAATATTATATCTTATGTAAAAAAAATTGCTTATATTTATTCTGTATTTTGCGCATTCTTTAAATATTAACTCTTGATAATATTATAATACAGATACTAAAAGAAAATAGCATATTTAACAAACGCCAAATCCATATTATTACTATAAAACAATAGAAAAATAGCTGGCAAGCAATCCATACTATACAAGACAAATATTTGCAACTCTAAGCTTGTAAGAAATATAATACCTTCCTAAAAAATGGTAAGTATATCTTAGGACATAAAATAAACTCAATTTGTTTTTTCTATTACTAGACTCAAATGTTGAATATACAGTTACAAACAAACTTATAAAAAACATTCTATATATGTCAAATATGTAAAACAGCTAGTAGCTGTTCAAAATATGAAACCCAAAATAATAATGTAGTTTTTTTACAAAATAAAAATGATTTAGATCTGTATTTGTAAGAAAAATTATTTTTATTGCGCTATTTGCGGCATATAATCAAAAAATAAAATACATGAATGCAATAAGATATTTACAAAGCGTCTGTAATTATAACTACAAAAAACTTGTTTCTATTGAAAAAAACTTTTAATTTTTGTTTATAATATCATATGGGATATTACTCTGTAAACTTTGAAAAAACTTAGTTTAATAACAGAAAAATTAAAAAATTAATAGGACATTTGCTCTCGTTCCATTTTTTATTTTTTTACTAGTGAGAACATATATATTAGTTTATAATAGCCGTGTCCAGAAAATTTAATATATAAAAATTTGTCCTACCAATATGTCAATTTTTTGCCTCAAATGTATAAAAAAAAATTATCCATTACTATATCGTCATAGGTCATTCAATAAGCTCTATTATTTATTTAGCATTATAACTATTTATTACCAAAAATAACAAATCTATTTTTTATATATATAATTTTTTTTTATATAAAAAAAATGCCGAAATTTGTGTCCAGGAAATTTTATACATAAAATATCTTATATATATAAAATAATTTTTATCTACTCCGCATCAGCATAGAAATATTTGATATAATAAATTCTTACCCCTTCAATGAGCGAGAGAATAAAATGGAGTGCAGAAATAACAACAAAAATTATACGAATTTGACATTCAAACGAGATGATCGACGCATTTCAAGCAGCGCTAGGCAATCCAAAAGCCACAACGAAGCTTTGGTTTGAAATTGCCGCTTTGTTGTAGCGTGAGGAACAGCATGCGGATGTTAGACTAAAGTATAACGGGTTGCTCAGTTTATACAAGACCTTTTTTACAAAAGCAGGAAAACAGGAGAAGGATCCTGTAAATGGTTATATTGGTATATAATGAAAAAGACCATTCCAAGCACGTTCGAAATTCAGCCAAGAGGAGTCATTGAAATTGGGATAAATATAAGGGCAGCAAAAGGCAGGTGATGAAAAGTACAAAAGCTGCGTACAAGATACAGATATAGTTGTTGTCGGTGGTGATAAAGAAGCATGTGAAATCGAGAAGATTTAAAGCGAGTATCACATTATGCAAAAAGCTAAGAAGGAGAAAAAAAGGTCTTTAAATTTGATTAAGTTTGATCTTTAAGCCAAATTGCTAGAAAACGATACAAATGTGGGCATAAAAAAGAATTACATTACAAAGGATATATTTGATAAAGAGTTCGCAATACTTAAACAAGAAACATTGCAACTAAACAAAAATGTCGAAACTATAGAGGAGAATTTAGTAAAGCTAATGAATATGATGGATAAAAAGTAAATAAATAAGGTATTCGATTATATTTATTTTATCTTAAATAATTATGAATTAAGCAAGCTACAACTGACATTTTTGTATATTTTTCTTCGTCCCATTTTCAATGCATGTGCCTAGTAACTTAAACTTGCCTTTTGCATGGCCGAAGGCATTTTTGACCACAATATTCTGTCGCGTTTTTATATTTTTCGCTTTCAGTTATTTGATTATTCTGTGTATTTGAAGTAATTTTAAGGTATGTAAACCCTCCAAAAGCACTATCCCCTATAACAAAGTAGCAAGCTGATATACCTTCTAAATAATCCATGAAGCCTGAACCCCCTTAATATACTTGCATCATGAGACTTCCAAACCCATATGTAATATATCGAAACTTATAGTCTGCATCAACTACACACAAATAATTTTATGAAAAGTACCTTTTCGGTTATAAAAATTAAACGGGGTGGAAATTTCCGGGGCAGAAATCTCAATGTGGTTTCCATCAATAGCACGTATACTGCCGTTATAATCGCCACTCTCTTATTATTTACAATTTAAATCCGGCATTTTTTTCTGCGTTAGGCAAAGAAATTCTTTTTTCGGCTGTTTCAAATAAAAACTCATTTACTTCATCTACTATTGTAAATACAGTTGACTAGGTAAACCAAAAATTTCTCATATTTTTCTGTAGGCGCTTTTATGTGATATATAAAAAATAAATATCTGCAATTTCATTTTAAAGTTTTTGATGGGTCTTACCGATAGATTTAAAACATCTTCCATTATAAAATTACATTGTTCTTTTGACATTCTATATGACATATGGTATTGTTGTAGTCCCATTAGATTGAGGGTTTTTTGCCGGTCTTTATTATATATAAATTTATTATTCTCTCTTTCATTTGTGTCTTCGTCTAACAAAAGAATTAGTATCGCTCGCATTTTTCGTAAGTTCATTAGGGGATAAAAAATAAAAAAATGTCAAAATAAAAAAAAGAAAAAAAAAGTGTCCAGAAAATATTACATATTAAATCTGTAATTTTCTATATAAAAAAAATTATATTTTTCATATATAAAACAAAATTTTTTACAGTATAAAAAAACCTGGACACGCCTATTCTCGCGTTTTTGTCTAGGTATAGCAATAAAAACACATTTAATTGGCTTTAATATATTTTTCTGACAAACATGTCGGGTGTGTTTTTTTGCTATCACTACATAGATTCGTAGTTTACTATTAACGTCAATAGGCTCGAGGCTGCCTTAAAATCTATTGATTTTTTGTGTTTCATTTGCAATTTTTTTTGTGTTAGGTAAGAATTACGTTTCGAGTTATTGCGATTCGAGATTGCTTACCGTTTCTATTTTTTTTATTTTCGGCATAAACCTGTGTAAATGTACAGCAAATAGAGCACGCCTATTGTCTAAAATGCTTTAGACGTCGATTATGCAGCAATCCTACTAAACCGTATAACCTATAGTTGCTCCCGGTATAATTATGCAAAGTTTACACAAGAAGTTATTAAATAATTTACAATGCTGTTATTCTAAACTTCGACACCGCCAGTTATTCATCGAACCAAATAACAAGTTAAAAAACCGAACGAATTACTCTTAAGAGTTTTAAAATACCAATAAAGTTTCAAACATATCAAAAAAAAAACTACCATACTAGTATGTATTTTTCGAGTAGAAACTACCAAAAGAAAGAACATTATACATTTTTACAAATTTTAGCGATTCCAAAAAGGGAATAAAAAAATGAGACAGGTAATACGACTACATATATGCACTAGTCAATATATAGTGGTCAACTATAAACAGATAATAGCAAATAAATTATCTAGCATACAAAAAAAATGTTTTTTTTTGCAATACAAAACAAGGAAATTGCCAATTTGTGTCAAATATGTAAAAAAAAATTGCAAGTCGGTTGTATTACGTATATTTAATTTCCATTTTTTGGTTCATAGTTTTTTGTTAAAAATAATATGTTTTCAGTTACAGATTTTTTTATTTAATAATAATAAAACAAAAAAAGAAATTTTTTCAATTTTTTTAAATTTTTTAAATTTTTGAACTACCCAATGTACAGGAACTTCTAGAAACCAATAGAAATTGCTCGTAAGCATTTTTTGAACTGTTAAATATATGATAAATAGTAATACCATTAAACCTATAGTTTAAAGTACTTTTCTTGTATTTTACGTGTACAAGCTAGATAAATTATGCTCACTTACGTTATAGATAAGTCCAACATTTTTTATAATTAAAACAAGCGATAAAACAACGGTGAAGGTTCCTTACTATTTTTGACATTTAAAAGTAAAACTTTTGCAACTACACAAAGTTAAAAATAATTCATTTTTGGTCTGATGCGTCCAAAGGGTGATAAAAAACTTTGGTTTAAATTTCTAAATATTAAATTTAAGAAAATTGCAGAAAAAGCTTTTTAAAAGCCATTATTGCAAATATTAAATAAAATTGAAAAAATCGCGTATGTTTTTTTGTATACTTTGAGCGTCAAAAAAAAAAGAATATCTAAAAAAGACGCGTCGATAATCGCGTAAAGCACACACGTAATAGCTTATTATACTTTCAAACTGAATCAAAGGGGAAATTTGTGTACAGATGATACACTGTACAAAATAAAGTGTAATTTTGTGTATGATGTAGCTTTTTTTTGTTACTGTTAGAACAATTTCTTCGTAAAAAATTTTATTTTTTTTTGAGCTGCAAAAAAAAATAGACACTACAAAATTACTTAAGGCATGTTATCAATTTGCTTTTATGAACACAAAATACATGATATGGAGTTAGAAGACATATTAATTAAAGTTACCTAAAAATGTCAATATCAGGGAAACCTTTAATTATATAAAAAGGCGGCGAAAGCAATTTTATAATTAAACATAATTACCTTTGATTGCTTGAAATCGGTATGAAAATGAGATATAACGACATACACCCTTTGCACCAAAATGATTGGTCACTACAAACAAACACCCAAATTTTTATTACAGAAACACAAAAAAAAACATTGTTACATAAAAAACGTATTTAAAATTTTTCTACAACCATATAGCTAGAAAGAACTTACGTTAGTTATATTTTTTCTATTAATAAATGACTTATATAATAAAAAACGGATAAAGAGATAACGTTAGACTTAGAGCACGCTGTAGTAACTTATACGCACAAAAACTTTTTTGCTAGATGAAAATAGACCAAAGGTCCTAGGAAGAGGCCTTTGGACAAACCTTTTTTTTTTGTTCTTTATACACTAATAAAGATGGAAAAGATAAGCATGGTACACTAATAAAAAGAGTAAATATTTCGACCTGTATAGTCGTACCGTATCACGCATATATATGCATGTCAAACATGAAAAATCTATAAGTACAGCACAAAAAAGCATCAAGTCAACATAAACAGGATAATGTGGGCGGAAAAAAATTAACCGGGGTAATTTACAGGTTAGAATTACATTCTGTTCACAAAAAAAAACACAAAAATTCGTTAACATATATCAGAAAGACATCATATAGCAACGCAAAATTAAATACAAATGGAACGAAAGAGAAGATATATCTCCGAAACAAATGTCCTTAAACCGGCCCTCCCAAATGAAAAAAATACAAAGACAATAGCATTTAATCGTAAACATTGTGGAGAATGATCTTTACTGCACAACAACGTATAATTGTTAGCCCGTAGACGAGGTTGAGTAATATCATTACAAAAGCCAAACACAATTTTTACTTATAAACCCATATACTTTCAACCTTCTGTAAGTAAAAGGGGCTATGAAAAAATATTCCGATTTCATAAAGTGACTTAAAAGAATACAAGAAAAAATAGACAAATATATAATAGAACTATGAAAAACAAAAATCCTTATTAATAATTTATTCTTTTGCTTTTGCTGTCAAAACTTGTCCTTAACTTTTCAATTTTACGTTTTTTTTCTAGAAATATAGTTTTAGCAATTCTTCGTGCCTTTAAAAGGTATTTAAGTATTTTTTATTTATCGGTGAATCTTTTTTATTTGACTGGATCAGTTTTATAATGAAGGTACGTTCAATATGTAAAAAAAATGCTCATTTTATTTGCACAGATTTGTTCCATACTAAAAATTTCTTTGAATTCGTCAGCACTTAAAGTTAGATTTTAAATGTCTTTCTACCTAAAATAGTAATATTGTAGGCAAGATTGTGCAGATGTGTGTGATCTTCCTTATTTTCTAAATCCTGCGCATATCGGTTTAATCTTGACCAGCAATTTCTTCACTTTTACTTTTTATCTTTCCCAACATGAAATTAATAGTAAGATGCTATCATAAAAGTGTATATTTTCTTTGCTTAAATTTACCTTGTTCTGCAAATATAGAAAGGACCTAACTACAAATGCATTCTTATCAGAGTCGGATTAAGGGGGGGGGGGGGGGGGGGGCCCTGGGGGCATGTGCCCCCGGGCCCCCAGCTCAG
>JAQFYM010001810.1:0-28756 GCA_034694785.1 Agrenia bidenticulata | reverse complement strand
GTGTTATTTTTGCTTGTCATTTATTACTATAAATTCTAACAAAGTAAATCTCCGTCATAATTGTTAGACAAGCATTTTCTAGGGTAGAGAGATACGCATTTGAAAAGGTGTCACTGTATATGGGATGTATTTTTTCACCCCGTAAATCGCAAAATCACATGTATGTGTTTTGGCAGAAAAAAATATTATTAAAATCGAATAAGTAAAATCGAAAATGTCAAATATAAATGTGAATGGATACATAACCAAATTTGTACAAAAATTACAACATTTTACTAGTAAACCGAAGCATCTTATGAAACAACTTTAATGTTTTCGATCTTGCTTTCACGATCGTAGAGGGTTGCTAATAGATCACATATTTGTGACAGAAACTAGAGGGTTTACTGTAAAAAACCCGATTGGTCTGTGCTTGCATTTTATGATATTATATAAGTAGGCTAGAAAATATAAATTTCTACTAATCAATTTTTCTTTCATCTGCTTTATATAAAAATCTGGAAACACTATAATCGAACGAAAGAACATAACTCTTTCATGTTCTAAATCGCACTTTAATCTTGTAGTTGCGAATAAAAACAAAAGTTGTAATAATGTCCGACGGTCGTATATTAACCCTAAATTTTATGATCATCTCAAATATATTTTTACACTATTATAGATATGTTCATTAAGTTTGCATTTCAGCTTATTCTTTTGCGCGTCTTTTGGGTTTCTTTAAAATTGTATCAAAAAAAATAATCAGTAAAAAAGCGAAGAAACATAATTTCAGAAGATTTAGAATTGTATTTTTGTGCTAGTTGCTTTAAGGAAATTCCAATTTAATACAGCAAAACTATCTTTTTCGAGAATCGTTGGACAGTTTAAATCGCAGTTAAAAAGTCCGCATCTTTAATAACATAAAAAAATCCCACCCTAAGAAATTTATAAGACTATTGTCTTTTTTTTGCAGAGGAAAAGGGCTTCTGTGATCGTATATTTCTAGGCATGTCACAAAAGGAATCTCTCTAAGTAGGTTAGAAGTCAAAACTTCAGTCATTAAAAACCTATCAGTTCTCACCAAAAATGTTCCTTATGACACATATAAAAAACACTTGGCATAAGTCGTGTAAAAAATTAAATAAGAAGTAACCGTTACGGATGATTTACATAGGCCAGATATCACACATTTAACTGCTTAAAGAAAGTGGTAAAACAATTTAACACGAGTTTTTTATAGTAAAATTACGTTTCTGTATTTTGTATTATGAAAAAAAAATTGCCAAAATGTTATTTGTTTTTTGAATCATATGTAATAAAAACAAACTTTTTAATAGAAGTAAAACATGTGTCTAATATTGCACAAAAATTATTTTTTGAAACTGCTTTGTCGGAGGATAGAATAGTTTTTTTTGTGTTATTTTTTATATCGTGAATACAACGATATTGCAATTATAATTTTGACTTTTGTAATTTTAATATGTAAAATTTTAATCATAAAATATCTAAAATTTTTGTTTTTTAACTATGCAAAATATAATATTGCCGTGACTTTTGTATAGCCGCACTACAAAATATTTACAGTTTGACTTTTTGTAATTTAGCATCAAAATAAAACATATATATAAAAATTGTATGCTTTAAGCTATTTTTCAGTGTACAAATGTTTATAGTAGTTTCGTGCTTGTATTACAACTTTAAAACTAGAATTATATACATCAAGGTATATTTATGGGTCGTTTTTTGCGGTAATAATCTGTGATGTAATTACGATTTAAGTTTCTATTTAATAATTTGTATAGATATATTTACACGTATGTCTTGTTATAGAATAAAATAGTAAAAAAAGTTTATGTTGAGTTTTACGTTTCTAATCGAACGAAAAACGTGAAGAACTGTTCGTTAAAAAATTAATATATTTTGGGCTGATAATATTCATAGATGGCAGTGGGCCGAAGTAGCACTGTACCGTACCACGCATTTTTAAGCTAACCGTACCGTTACCATCCCGAGTAATTTTTTACAAACGTGTACCGTCCAGGTACAAAACATTATTAGTAAGGTACGGTGCCAGTACGGTACAGGTACATATTTTTATAACAGGCATGTTTTTTGTTTTCTATATTAATACATCCATCCATTTTTATACGCGTATTTTTTTTGTATGTTTGTCAACGCTTTTTTGTTTTTATTTAAGTGAGTCAGGCCTTTTTTAGTAAACGTGTATAACAGCTACATTCATAAAAATACAAAATTTTTTCTTTTGGGGGGACAGCAGGAGAAATAAAATTTCGACGGGTATTTCTCCATAATGGTTGTATCCTGATATCATTATAGAGGGAATTGCTAGCCTTATGGTTTTTTTATTTTCTTTTTAATGATATTTCAATGACCCAAATGCTTTTTTCAGCAATGTTACCGCATTACCAACAGTTTAAAATGCCCATTTTTGCCCATATACAATTGTTCTTTCTTTTTGGAACTATATATATATCCGCGTAATCGAAATTCTTACTATTTGATATTCAGAAATTTTGTATTTTATCTCTATTTAAAATTTCGGTATCTAAAATTTTCGACCGTTTGGAATTCCGAATATTTATTTTTTACATATGTCAAATTCCGAGTATTACAACTTCTTCGTATATATAATCTTTATTTCCCCATCACCATGCGTATATAGTTATAATATCTAGACTTTAATTTAAGAAATTGCCGTAGTATCATAAAGCATAATCCTTGGTTCTTTTATATAGTAAGAGTTCCAGATATATACCGTTCAAAATACTCGGAATTACTTATAGTTACTATTTCAATTATTATATATTATAAAATATTTAAAATTATCATAGTAATAGATCCAAACAATCAAAACTAAATTTACTATATATTATAGACATTCTAAATTCTTAACAATATAATTCTTAATAATCAGGTTTTTTTATACCCGGTCTTTTGAATGTAAAGGATTTCGGATTCAAACAATTTCAAACAGTTAGAATTAATAATAGTAATAATTCACAATATTTTAGATTCCGAATACATAAACATTTCAAAATACAAAATTCGAAAAGTATAAATAACTTTATTTCTTATTCCTCATCTTCAAAATGTAGATTTTTTTTTTTCGCACTAAAACCATCAATGCAATATTAATTACACTTATCGGTAATATTTATAGAGCAATTTGGCATCATTAATGCAGATCTACAGAAATAATCAGTATGCATCTATTATAAGCCTGTTTTTATCTTCTTTTTTTAATAGTTTTATTAGATATTTTTGTAGAATATTACAATGTTTGACCTATTTTTCATTTGGCCATTATAGAGAAAATGTCATTTTGCATTTTTCATATAGGGCCTTTAACCTATTGATACTCCTGCGGGCAAAAGCCAAGCAAACTAGTTTTTACGACCACAAAAAACACTTTACTGCTAGTATAAATGACACGTACACGTTTTATCTACAACCAATAATTTAGTAAATCATATTAAAGTACAAATACCTTGCAATAGTTTACAAAGTTCCAAAAAACCGGTAACTGGTAACTTACTGCCAACGCGTACCAAATTATATTTTTAATGTTTTTAGTACCGTACCTGTACCTGTACAAAGCTGTTAAGGCATCGATACAGTAACCTGTACCAGCTGCATCGTGATACAATCTGTCAACTCTGGCAATCAGACGACAACACGTGTGTTTTTCATTTTTTTGCCGTGTTTGTGTTGGGATATTAAGAACTTGATTTTGCAAAATTGTATAAAGCTTTGTATATTGCAAATTTTAACTCTTATACCACCCACGCATAATCTATAAATAACTTTATACTTGCAATACTTTTATGCGTTTAAAAAGCTTCGTTAAAAAAAAAATTGCAATTTTACGAAATATTATGTTCGTCTTTATGTCTTAAGTTATATAGGGAATACAATATGCCGTTGTTTTTGTAAAAAACCAAATTTTCAGGCTTCTTAATCAAGCAGACTTGAAATTGGGGTATGCTCTTTTTTTTCATAAGTATGTTGTAAAAATTTTTAAGTTGAGGTTCTTTTGATATATATATTTAAAAAAACCAACATTTGAAAAGATTTTTGGCTAAAAATTGTATTATTGAACAGAAAAGGAATCAAAACAAGGCAGAAAATGCTTTTATACGATATTTATCTTAGGACATGAATGTAAATATATCATAACTTTCAGAGCTTTGTTTTGAAGTAATTTTCGTGTGTAAATGTACAAATTAAAAACAACAAAATTTAAAAGCTGTTTTTTATAGGGAAAAAAGAATAAGAAATATAAGAAATATATATTGCAGGCGAGGATTATTTTTTGTGAAAGAACTTTTTTTAACAAAAAAAAAAAATCTGTATACTTTGCCTTTATGTAAAAAAAAAACAAGGCATATATGCAATTGTGCTTTCCACATTTTTTTCAGGGGAGGGGGGCTCAAAAAAAATAAAATAAGTTTTTCATGTAGAGTGAAAAAACCGTAAAAACTAAATTCGTAAAGAGAGCGCAAACTTTCTCTTTTTTTTTATTTTCTCGTTGACAAGCACCACTGCTTGTATAATTTTTTTTAAATCAAACAAGCATATGCACTAAAACACCTTTTTACTAAACAATCGATTGTATTATGCATAACGTAACATGTTAAAACAATTATAGCATACGAAAAAAAAAGACAGCAAAAAATGTATAGAAATGGCAATATTATTTAATACTTTAATAATATAGAAATTTTGATTTTGAATTTTACAAACATACTGTGGTGGCTATTTTTTGCTACCATTGGCAGATAACGACAGATTTATGCATCTGCTTTCAAGTAAAGGTTTAAATTTGTTTTGCATTGCAATTTTCGTATTTTCACATGAATAATATAATTAGTTAATTATACATACTAAGTTGCGTCTTTGTGCGGCACTTGTTATGTAAATGATCGTACACTATATTCTACACGATCTTGCAATAAGATCAATATTTTCTAAAACACTTTTACATGGCATCACGAACTTGTTTTAAATATGACAAAAGTATAAACGTACCGTGCTGTCTTCTTGTTTTGTGTAAATTCATATATTGGGCAAACAGTAATCCAAAAAAAAATACCATATTTTGTATTTTTAAAACATAGTAAAACTGCCTGAGATATAAACCAGTGCCGTAGCCAGATATTTTTAGAAAGGGTAGTCTGCATTTTTTATATACAAAAAACATTTAAAAACTTTTTTTACCTTGTACGTTTTTTCAATTGTGTATTTTTGTATCAATTGCGTTAAAAATTTTTTCTATTAAAATTTCGCAAAAAAAACCCTCTGCACTAAAAAAGACACCATGCCCATCTTTATTTTACTCGTACAATAAATTTGGACTGGTCGGATTCGTCTCTCGTCTCCCCTCTAGCTATGCTCTATTATAAACAGTTATTTTTTTACAAGTAAGAAAAAAAAATATTAATTATGCAAAAAAAAGAATAACGTCGACAGCAAAAGTAATACAAAATTGCACAATCATCTAATACTTGCATATAGCTAAGTTTAGTCTTGACCGCAATACGCAGTAAATTACATTGGCTCTTCAAAAAACAAAAATTATCAGGCATATAGAATGCTTAATTAAGTCTTGTGTTGCACGTATCTGTCTAGATAGATTGCCAATCTTCGCTATTTTTTTTTGTTCATTTACGTTCTAACTTTAGCAAACATTTTTTTTTTTGGTTTTTGTAGGATCTGATGCAATAAAATATCACCATACATAAAACATAATACATCACCTTTTACAAGCTGTATACACGCCATCATTCTTTGCACAAGTATTCCATATCACTAGTAATCTTGCGGTAAAAAAATAAAAGTAATTTAGTGAGGACATTTGATATACATATGTGTCAGTACTGTCTTGTGTTTATATTTGTTGCGTTTACGCTTTTAAACCTCTGCGGTTTTTTTGATAAGTATTGGTTTGCCTTTTTAAGTCCAATTCGTGACACTTTTAATTTTTCGTAATTCTTATATACAAATAATTCGTTTTGCAGTTTCTAAATACATATACGTGTTTTTATTATATTTACGCAATCATAATTCAATGCAAGAAAATTGTTACAACATTTGGAAAAAATACTGGAAGCGTATCCAGAAAAGTTAATTTAAAAAATTCTATAGCGTAAACAGAAAACTACAAGTTTTTTTATTATATGCAAGTTAATTTACCGTACTGTTAGTCTTTTTTTTAGAATTTACATATAAAAGATCTAAATTTTTCCCTATTCAATTTTTTTTTTTATTTTGTACAAGACAACATGTTACTTTTGCTCCAAACGTTATAGGGTGCTAAATGCGTTACATCAAACACAATAACATTTGTAAAAAAAGCGCAAGAGAGTAATTTTTTTTTATAAAAACTTAATAAACTTATGTGTAGCCCAGACAAAGTTTAACATAAAAACGCGTACGCACGAGGTGCTTATTTCGTTTACAGGCCCTGACAAACTTTAATGGCAAGGCCAAGAGGAAAAAAATTATATACCATTATTTTATTTAAAGTAAAAACTTGAGAAACTTACAAATCACAAAAAAAGTTTTAGTATAGTTTGCAATTTAAAGCGTTTTTTTATCTCAATGCAAAAAAAATTACTTCTTAATTGCAGAAACTACTTGCATAGCCTTTTTATATACTCAAGTATCTGCACATGCATACTACAAGGTTATTTACTTGTTTCTCTTTCTATATTGAAACTAAATGTTTTTTTTAACCGAAAAAACGCTTTAAATTTGTTAAACTGTTTTCTTTTCAACTTGAAAACTTTTATCATGTCGATTATAACCTTTTATGTTGTATCTGTATTTTTTTGCAAATCATACTTGTATTCATATCTTGTTTGCGATTTTTTTTTAAGCCCTTGTAAGTAATCTTGCCAAAAACAGGATTTTTTTATAGTAAAAGTACCTTTTACTGTTTTTAAAAGGCAATCAAATTGTACACTTAGTACCAGAAATAAAAAAAAAAGCAAATTCTAAATCCTTTACGTGTTTTTTATATCAACATTTTTTTCAGATGTTGCATTATTTTTAATTTTCCCTAATTTTGTAAAAATAGTACAGAAAGCTTACCGTAAGGTAAATTCCTTACAGGTTTAAATATCGTAGCCTTTTAAGCGCAATATAACAGTTGTTTTGTAACCGCTATATATATATCTTCGTGGTAAAGGATAAAATTTACCCAGGAATACGTATAAAGGCAAATGTCATGTTTTACACCATCAAAAAAAAATGGAAGTGTAGGTTTCTATGGAAAAATACCCAAAAATAAAAAAAAAAACATAATTATAAATGCAAAACTTTATGCGAAGTTGATAAAAGGCAATGACGTCGAAGACATGCGTGTAAATGTCCCTGTATAATGCAACATTCATTTGCCATACATGGCAACATTCTCAATCCTCTTTGATAGTACATCCCACAAAAAAAAACAGTTACAAAAAGCATTTAATATAAAAATATACTAAATAAAGAACAGTTTACATCAGTACGCTAATTGGTAGGAGAAAAACAGAAAAAAATATATAATTCCATATGGCCATATGACAAAATATAGTACATAAAAAAAGTCGTATATAATGCACTTATGACATCAATTTACAGAAAAATAAATGACCACACCATATTTTTAATAATAATACTTTTTAAGATGTATTGTATATTAAACCGTCAACGTGGATTTTTTGCCAAGTATACTTGGCCTAGACAAACTTTTATTTTGGTTTACAAATATATTACCTCTGTGACTCAAAATATTAGTTTACCTAGGTAAAGTATACTTGGCAGAAATATCTACTTTGACGCATACATATATATTTTAAGCCCACAAGGCAGATAATTTCTTTATTATAGTGTACACCATCTTGTTAGTCATACAAAATGCAATGACATATTTTTTTTAATAAAAAACAGAAATGTACATACATCGCAACGCATAATAAAAAGCTCACATGAAATTTCTAATTTTCTTTAATTTATAAAGCGAAATAAAAAATTTATGTTTTTTATTTTATGCTATAAAAAAAATCTATATTGTATGAAATTGAGAGAAAATCAAACTTGTTTTACGTTTACTTAGAAACGTAATATATACTTTACGTCCCTTATTCATGGTTTTTTTTTATGCATTTAAACCACGATTAATATTTCTAAACTCCACAAAATGTTTAAATTTATACATATACTATATTATACTAAACATTGCAGTACAAAAATATATTTTGCTACACAGTTTTATACTAAAGATACCATTACAACTTTTTTTTTCTACAGAGTATGGTTTTATGGAATTAACGTTATAAAAACTCATAAAATATATGTATTAGTATTTTGCGCCAAAAAAAAGAGTATACTAGAGTGCAATTAACAAGAATAAAGATTTTTATTAGTATATTAAAAAAAGAAAATTTATTAAGTTTTTATGTGTTGATCGAGTTTGATGATTTGATATTATCGCAACGTTATCTGTAAAAATAATGCGATTATTTAAACACATATTTTGGGTGTGAATAATAACAAGGAATGTTAAATAAAGCTATAATAAAAAATATTATAGCTCTTATGAGCTTTATGTTTATATAACTACATGGTGCATGTGTACTAACTCTGTATAAGAACGCATTTACAAATATAAATACACTGTAACATATTATAAAGCAGTTTTGATGTAAAATAAACGCAAAAAATGTCAAAGACTTCCCAGAACGCACGTTTATATATTGTAATATATACTTACAATATCTTAATTTAATCATTTTTTTGTTTCGTGTTATCAAAGATATATTTATTTGCAGGACATGCTAGTGGCATAGATCGTTCGAATGTGATATATGACGACTGGAATAAATGAAAGTTCAGTTGAGGATTTTACGAAAATAGTGAATCAAAACTCTTTATAACTTGTAAAAACACGCTTTTCATCTTATATTATATAGTTTTTTTTTTCTATATATTTCTTTTTAATAGGACCTTTTTTTGCTTATAGCTAAAATTATGTCAACTAATATGTTCGAACCTAAGTTAAATTGATATAATATGATTTTTGTATAATCTTAGTGTTTAAAAAATGTTAAACTAAAAAATAAGGAGCAGTACTTTTTGATTAGAGAAATAATAACAAACCAATGCATATAAACAAAAAAAACATGTTTTTATTACAAGTAAGTTAGAGTATAAATTTTTACGCGCACAACAACATGTTTCAGAACTATACAAAAGTACAAGTTAAAACGGGACAGGGCTTTACTAACAAATTAAACATTTTTACACAAAAAAGGCTAGTTCTGTATTCTTATTCTACTTTTTACACAAAAAACTAAAGAAAAATATGTAACCTTGTAATACCCTATAAAAAACATGCTTATCTGCGTTTTTATTATAGTTGTACATTTAAAAAAACATTGGGAGTGGTCTTTATATTTTTCTGCTGTAAATGATTCAAAACAGGTTATTTTTTTTCTAGACATTAGACATACCTTCGCTTTTTTTCCGGTTGGTGCTAAACATATCCCTTTATATTGCCGCCCAAATATATTTATTTTTCCGCGGCTATATGTTTTTTAGTACCCCTGATTACCATAAGCACTTATGTTTGTGCTCATGGTTTTAATTCCAGTGAAACGGTAAAAAACGAATATATTTCGCTTTTAACGCTAGCAAAACACAATAAAGCCACATAAAAACAAGTTTGGGCCCGTATCTTTGTTTATCTACAGGCAATAGTAAACAATGCATTGGCCAAATTTACTCTATAGGGCATAGTTATTTTAAACACAAAAAAGTAGTCTTTTTCCCATAGGTTATGTCACGATTATTTTGGAGTTTGTGTTTCTTTATACCTTAGGGTATTGGGTTGTCGAAAGGTGTATGTAATTAAAAAGTCGAACCATAAGAAAAAGATTAACTATACCCCGTAAAATATGCAATCAAACACAGAATGCCATGATACATCTGAATTAAAAGGTAAAATAGAAATACATACAAAGATCGCAAGACAAAAAAAATCTACAGAAGATATTGTTTTATCACTAATCAAGGTAGGGAGCTGTTTTTAATATACACAAAGAAGCACAATAAGCACATGTAAACAGCTTTTTTTGCACAAAAAAATCCCTTTGATAGCCAGAAAAAAAGAAGAGCATGGTTCGCCTCAGGAAGTGTATAAAAAGTATGAGATTTACAAGGAACTACAAAAAGTTACACAATGATAAAACGGGATAAGAAGAAAGTTGTAGACATTTATGCAAGTATAATGTGTATATACACAACACCGTCTTTTTCATACCTTTTTATGCTTGTAAGTTTTATGAAGAAAGAAAGTTTAATCGCCAAACTAAACACAAGAAGTTGCAGTCACAACAAGCCGATAGAATAAAACCTCAAAAATATACAATATGATAGCAGGTTTTTTAAAAGATTATCAAAAATGAGCAAACCAAAACAGAATGCTTTGCACCGATTTTATTATGACAATAAGAGAAGATTTGATAGACTTATGGAAGATGTGATAGAATGTAAAGAAAAACAATTTAAAAGCCCCTTAATACACATTTCGTATAAAGATACCTAAATAAAAATAAAAAATGTATTTTTTTTGTATTATTTTCATATGCCTTTGTTACTATTTGCATTAAACTGGTTTGTTTTTATATTACCTCTTCTTTCGAGGCAAAATTCCAATTTACCCGCTTCTTAAAATTTACTACCTTTATATCATCTGTAAAAATACTTAATCCAAAAAAACTACAAATGCGCACAAGATACAGATAAAAATATATAACATCCAATAAAGCCGAATAATATTACCGAGGTTAACAAAACGCTCTAGATAATTGTACCGGGTCGCTTTATAATAATCACTACAAAAGAATAAATATACAAATCAATGAATAATTTGCATCATACAGCACAATTAGGCCAAAATCTTTTGGCACACAAAATTCGTTTTGAGCAGTGGCAACCAACAAAAAAAGTATACAAGTGAATGACGAAAAAAGCAAAGAATATTAAAATAAAAGCAAAAAGGCAATACTGAAGACCAGGGCATAATTTGTCTCAAAAAGTGTAATCGACTGCTTATAAAAATATATCCATGAAAGATATAAAAGAGATGCGCTGAACAAAAACACGACAAATTACTCACGATAACAAACAGCATAAGACTTACTAACGCAAGTTTTTATATCAGTGTAGGGGAAAGACGAGATTATGTATTTTGTTACTTTTAAAGCATAAGAAACAGGTTTAAATAAGAATTGGAACCATACAGAAAATTTGAAAATAAAACTTAAAAATAATAAGTGTTGTTATTTATAGGTTTAGTTTTATTACGTGTGCCAATTTTGATTTTATTCTCTTACTCTCGTTTTTCCTGTTAATCTTAAACAAATAATCCTATGTGTGTACCCTATGTCAGATTGCTTAGCAGTATGAGTTAGTTTTGTTTTTAAAGTACGCATGTAGTTTTCAGATAGAAAATATGAACTCATATATTAATCATCGAAAATAGTTGCTAACCGACATGTGGGAATATCGTACATGCATAGTTTATTTTAGTTCAAATATTGTATGCATGCACATGTCATTTTCATTAGATTCACCACATACTCATTATCAACAAAAAATGTAATTTCAAACGACTTTTATTACACTGCACAATTATATATCTTTAATCTGCAATATCCTCTTTTTTCTTCTTAGTAGAGTATACTCTGTGTTAGTTATAGCCATTTTTTCAGTTTTATTATGCAACGTTCCTTATATTATATGAATTAAGTGCAAAAATGCATTATGCAAATAGACATTTTCGGATTTCAACTTATGTTCAATAAACCGTTCTTGCCAGATTATATGTGTGTATACCATAAAACGGGACCCGGGCACATTGATAATGCCCATTGTTTATTTTAAGCTTTCAATAACTATGCAGGTGGTTATATGCAAAAGTAAAATCCAAAAATTAACACAAGGGGTCTTTTGATGTTTTTATTGGGTAGTCATACACTATGCAGACTAATTTGTTAGTTAAAAATATTTTTTTTTATCAAAACATAAAATTCAAAGTTTTTGAAGCCGCAATTTCATGTAAATGTAAGTATTTAGTGTAGTTGTCGCGTTTTCTTACATATAGTTGTATTTTTGATATTTCAGTTCCTCTTTAATATGGCAAAAACATAACCCAAGTAGGCAAAAAACACGTTAAAGCATTAAAAAGTAAATTTTTCTGTTTTAGTGTTAAAAATGCCATATTGTAAAAAAAATACTACTTGCATGTTTTTTTGTGCCATTAAAAACAATAAGTGACTAAACATAGATTTTTTTATAGCAGCGCCACTTTAGAAAAAAAATTGTCCAGAGTATAAAAAATTATTTATCATAGTTAATTTTTAATAAAGAATACATTGATATTATAAAACAAAAAAAATCTTTGGCTTTTTAATTTTTTTAACTGAAATAAAAAAACTAATACAAATTACTGCTAATTATAATTGCAGAAAATATGATTACCTTTTCTTATAACACCAAACTTAATAAACTAGCGCAAGTGTAGTGTCCTCAATGCTATCTTTAAAATGGGAAAAAATTTTTTACAAAAATAAAAAAAGGTAATTTGTTTAACGACGATTGGTTTTTTATAACTAAATTTTTAGATTTAATTAGTAAAAAATAGCCATTTTTTGCGCATTTTTGTACTGAAAAGATTAATCATTACGCCAGGAAATGTAAAGAGTAACAGAAAAACATGATAAAAATAAAAAGCGCATACTATGGCTCCAGACACAGATATCATAAGGATTTGCCGGTAAAAATGTGTTTGATTAAGAACATAAGTGTTTGTGTATTTGCTTATGTAAAAAGTTGCGATAGTACATACTATCTTTAAAAATTTTCAAGTGTTAAATAAATAAAGTAGTAAAAAAACAATCATTTTATCAGAAAGTTGTTAAATTTTATACCGAAAACTAATTCTACATATAAAGATTTGCTTTTTGCAAATTTTTTGTTACTAAAGTAGACAAAAAATACGCTGGCAGAAGTTTTTGGCAGCTGCATACTTTGAGCTCTCCAAGAAAACACATTTTTAAAGCATATGAATATAAATAATTTTACAAAAGTACCCCGGCAATAGAATACACAAGCGAACCCACCATAACCACAAATCGCAGTGTATTATTTTTTCCAATGGAAACGCCAGGATTAATATTGGCAGGCAATAATAAATCAAGCTTTTTGCAAAGTAATCGACTTAGGTGCATAAGAGTAGAAAAAAACTGTTTGCTTAAAGACAGGAAAAAAATGACGCGTATCTAGGTCTTACGTAAAACAGTAAATGACAAGTAAGAAAGATCGAAGCTACCCAAACAAGAGATATCTTGACAAAATATATAAAAAAATAAGAGCGTGCTTTCAAGTCTGTTTTAAGTTGTTTTTGTTTAATACATAAACGCTTTACCTGTTATTATTGTATATATATCTAAAAAAACGATGCAAAATGTAACCTGATGCAGACAAACCAGGTTAAAAAATGCATCTGACAAGAGAGAAATCAATAAGTCACAAAACGGAATCCACGACAAAGTATACGAATATGGTAAGACACAATTGAATCTAGTAAGTAATTCCTGCAAAGAAAACATATGAGGTACCCGTTTTACTTTTTCTTTCTTTTTTTCTCGCACTTAGCCATTTTTACGTTAGTTTACGACACAAAACATCGTAAAGCACCATTTGCTTAAATACACGATCCTCTTTAATTACTGCTTGTTGATGACATGCGCACATGCGTGTTATGTATTAAGAATATAATGAGCTTGCTGCATTGCTTATGTTACGATTATTTTGCAACAAACGCTCTAAAAATGCGGCTCCTATTTAGTTTACAGGTTGGCTGGCCAAAGTGAAACTGCAATTGTAAAACTTGACACAAAAATCTAACACAAAAAGATGCAGACAGCAATTAACATACTTAATGCCGTATGATGGTTAAAACAAAATGGGAACTATATCTAGATTTAATT
Source organism: Agrenia bidenticulata (assembly GCA_034694785.1). Lineage (NCBI taxonomy): Eukaryota > Metazoa > Arthropoda > Collembola > Entomobryomorpha > Isotomidae > Agrenia > Agrenia bidenticulata. The sequence goes on along the minus strand of JAQFYM010001810.1, from coordinate 14,720 downwards.
TATAATGCACATTCGTCTTTACTTTACCAAAAATATGCTACAACTAAAGAACTAGATTTGTTTCTTAACAAAAGAAAAATACAGTTTTTGCTGAGTGTGCCTGATCATGTATATACGCAAAACAATTCTGTGCTGAGGAAAACAACAAAAAAAATGTTTTAACAAACTATAAATTAAAAGAACTCTACTTTGAATTTTAAACGGTACTAGTTATGCAAGTTAAAAGTAACAAAAGCGTACAATGTACATATATTAACTTTACTGCGTGTTACAACTTTAAGTGAACGCAGTACCAGATTTTCGTCGATGATGACAGCTAAATGAACGTACAATTTTTTGCATACCTGACAGCTACAATATCAATAAAAACGTGTACTAGCACAACCTTTAAACAACTGTCGCGCTTTTTGTTGCTTAATGCAGACATTTTTGCGTATAAAGCAATCTACGTTGCGGCAAAAAGTCAATACTCGCGAAAAAAGAACATACATTCCAGCACTGGCATGTAAAATTACAAAAAACGATAGAGATTTTGTGATCAGAATTTTGCGATTGTACTAATTGCGATAGATATTTCATAAAATAGATTTTAGAAAAGTTTTAAAAAAAAAAATTGCGTTTTTTAGTATTATTTTTTTTTGATACTTATTTGATGTTTTTTTCGCATGCGACGTTTTTTGGGTTTTACCCAGAAACCAAGTAAAAAAAAAAAACCTTTTTATTTTGTGTATTATTTTGCCTTTTTCTAGAGTAATAATAATTTTTAATCAAAAGTTTTTTTTAACTAAGTTTTAACAAATGCACTGCGCTATGTAGCAACCAAAACACACACTATTTTAGATTGTACACTATTTAATTCGTACAGTAGATTTTATAAGCTGGAATAGGTTTTTTATTGTACTAAATTATAATAAATTAGGATAGTACCTTTTAACGATAAGGACCATATTTTTTGTTTTTGTTGCTTACGTAGGTCGTAAACAATGGTATTCTCTATATCAAAGTAGGTAAAACCTACTATAAAATTATTTTTTGCGTAAAAAACTCAGATGCATTAAAATTTACGTGAATAAATGTTGTCTAAAACATAAAACATTTACACATAGTAAAATAACATGTTTTAATGATATACAGCAATGCCTTTAGTTGTAACCTTACAAAAAAATCAAATAAGGATTTTAGCTCCTTGCAAATGCAGGTCAAAAATGTAGCGGGGATGGAGCCTCCGTATATACCCTATGAGTTCCCATAGCATATAAGCACTAATTATATGCACATATCTTTACTTGCGTTTGTATTACATTGAACGTATGTTGATCCTACGTATATACCGCAAACAAATCAACGTTTTTTTTTGGGTTTTTAACAAGTCTCTTTATTTTGCTGCTACATTTCTGGAACAAAAAAGAGATCTGCATTATAAAAAAAATTTAAAATTAATGGTCTAAGCCCCTTGTCGTGTTTGCCTGTATAGTAAAACGCTGCTGCATGTATTCCTAGATAATCATGTGCACATTGTAAAAAGCTGGTTTAGTTATCTTTACATATTTTTACACAAACTGGGTACCCAAAGAAATTGTTTGACTATTTTGTTTTTGGTAACAGCAGTTAGCGGTGTAGGTAAAGCACATTTTTTGTGTTTGTATCGTTTCCGTATACTATTTGTCTGTATTGTGATATAAAATTTGTATAAACTCTAATATTTAACTACTTTAGCCGCGTTATTATTAGTTGTTCTAGTTGATGGCAAGAAATATTTTTTTCAGCCTTTTTTACGTTTTTTGTTTTGTTAAAATATAATAAGTCATCTGTGTGAAGATTTGTTTTTCCTTTTTTTTTGCTGAGCTAGTAACTTGCTGCTAAACTACTTACCTAAAGACCACACTGGCCTCTCGCAATAGCAATTTAATTCCTAGGACTATTTTATAATATTTTGCCAATACGCACAGTTTACTTCTTTTCCTCTATTAGATATCTTTGTTCTCTACCGTATGTGGATCTACTTACATAGTTGTCCAGTTAAAATTAATCTGGTACCATGTTATAAATACCTTGAAATGACAGAACAGTTGTTGTTTGTACATTGAAGTCATAATCTGAATATATCTCGTTAGTCTGTTTTTCTAAATTCTGTACGGCGATACATATTCTACGGACCTTAGCTTTGACTGTCTAAAAGCTTGGGAACACTACCCTTTTAACAATTTGGTATTCTGTTGCATATGTTCCTGCCTAATTGGATATTTTTAAGTTTCATCTGTATCTTGGGCCCATTTGTAGTGCATCTTGAGTTAATTATTATTTAGAAGGTCAAAAGGGGCAATAAAATTATAAGAGTGGGCAAATTGGATTTTTGTCGCTTTAGAAAGGGTATTTTGATAGAAGCCCAAAATTAAATTATTATGTAATTTAGGCATATAAAATTACTTTGAAGATTTTTGATGTGTATAAGACACGCTTAAGTCAAAAAGACAACCATAAATAAGCATTTAAAGTTCACGATGTTTCTTGTGCATAATATTATAAAAAAGCTGCATTTTATTTATGTGTAAACAACTGCAAAAATATGCTGCAGTTTACAATCTAAAAGCAGATATTTTATCGCATCAACATACATAAAAAGTATTAAAAAACGACCTTGGGCTTTTTTTTTTGCAAAATAATGTTTTAATTGTTTTTTGATATTTTTTACTTTTTAATCTTAAAAATCTTTATGTGAGCTAAAAAAAAGTTTTTTCTTTTATGATATATAGGGCAAAAGACAGCGTACAAATAACTTAACTAGTAACTGTTTCTATGCAGTTTTTGTAGTCGTTATAAGCATTTAAACTTGTTTAACACACAATAAATACGCTTACAATATCACTAGAGTTTACCTAAATGTATTTAAGCTTTACACCTTGTACGGTTTTCATTTTTTGACACTTAATTATAACTTTTTTTGACGCGCAAAAAACACCTATACGGGGGATACAAAATACCAATAGGTATAAAAATGGCAAGTCGATCACGCATCTACTCTTTATGTTTTTACTTTACACTACAAAAAATTCCATCAAGCACATTTATACACGTAAGATTTACTTTATCAACATTTTCTTACAATCTTACTACTGTCAAATAACCGAATACTTCTAATAAAAAATTCAAATAATTGACAACTATTTTTTCTTTAGATATAAAGGTAACATATAATTTATCTTAGTACAGTTAACGACCACGGCATTTATTTTGCATTGGATTTGTAGAATATGCCAATCTGCGGTAACATGAATTTATGTTTAAAATGCGAAATATGTTAAAGGTCAGCCATTCTGTGCACCCGATCAGCATACTTATTGCAAGAAACTGCACCAATAGCACATAGTTATACATTTACAGCAATACAAGCCACTTATAAGTTTTGGTATGTGTTTGATGTCTACTTTTGTTTAAAATCCCGTTGCATTCAGCGATTTTTTCAACACATATGCAGTACCAAATGACAAAATGCAACTTAAAAATTATATTTTGTAGATATCGTAATGAAATTGTGCCATACTTTTCTTGTGTAAGAAATTATACAAGATTATTTTCATATGCAGCAGACAGTTTAGTACAATAAAAAATACTACTTGGTATGAAAGTCGTAAAAACTTCTTAATTTTTTTATAGAGCAAAGCCTAATTTTTCTATTAGTAAAATACATAAACAGTAATTCATTCTGATAACTACCACTTTTTTATATATTTGTTCGTTAGGTTTATTTCTAAAATCCTCAACTTGTGTCTCGGGTTACTGTAAAATTATTTAAAAACCGTATTTCGTGAGCGTCATTAAAACCACATGTTCTCGATACGATGCAGTAGTTTTCTAGCGTTCGAAAACTAGACTCATTTGTTAAAAATTGTTAACTCGGATTTTGCTTGAATCAGTCTTTATTTAATGGTACATAAAAAGATGGTCTGCGTAATTGTTATACACATATATCAAATCGTTCAATAGATACAAATTACGCCTAAGCATAAAAAGCACGAATTAAAAGTATTTTTGAGTTAGATTTACGATGTAAACGCAGCAATTTTTTTGTACCTGAAATTAATATTACACTTAAATACTTATAGTGCATGGATGGGCTACTTTTGAGTCCAAATATAGTATAAAAGAGCCATAATGACATTGTTGAGCAACAATTGAAAAAAGCAACGGGGTTTTTTACACAGAAATCAACGCATAAATACAAAAAATAATGTTAAATTAACAGAAGTATTGTATCAAATATAAAAAGTGTATTTGCACAATAGTAAAATTTTTTGTTATGTATGCTGTATATTTTTTAAGTAGTATTTAGCGCAAAGGAATTGATCTAATATGTGTTTTTTTTTTTTGAAAACAGAGTTTGCAAGCCGGAGTCTACGTCGCATACTATTTAATTATTAAAAATGAATATTTTTCAAGCAAAATATAATACGGTAGAAAAATAATACTACACGAATACTTTGATTTATGAGATACATGATGTTACCTTAGTTTTTTATTCTTGTTCCTTTTTTTTGATTGGGTAAAAATGTAGCGAATTTATAATTAGTACAACATAAGGAACCGAATAGATAGTTCCCTTATATTATATTTTTTATCATAAATGCACAATTTTCTAGAATTTAAAAAAGAATCACATATTATTATTAACAAGTATATAAGACACTTGATGTATATATAAGAATTTATTGCCATTTAATAATGAACATCATATGGCAACAGTGTATTGTAGTTGTACACTGTAAACTGTATTTATTGTACCATTTACAGTTTTCATATTATTTACAGATATTTAACGTTATTACCAATAAAATGCACCTATTTACACTACTATAGCAATATGTTTGCCATGTTTACTCTAAATAAAACGTATGAACACCCATCGGTGCTTTGAGATACGTTCTTTTAAACTAAAAATGTAAGCGGTAAATATGCAAAGTTTTTTTTTGTAACAATTGTTGGTAACACAAGTTGCTACAGTAAAAAACATATTTGCCGTATTTTAGATAAAGTGCTCTATTTTTGTACTTAGTATAATTGTTATAATTGCGTACACCAACCCTAACACCAACACCAAATGCAAAGCAAAAATTTTATTTGTAGCTGATCTTGTTTTGTGCTATTTTTTTATTCATTAAAAAAACGTAATTTACATGTTCGTTGTTTTGAAGTGTACCTTTTTGTAAAATACAAAGTTTGATTTATTTATAAACAATACATTGTACTCTTAACAATATCGTTTTACATTCTGATTTTTTTTTCGAAAAAATGTTAAAACTTGTAAATTAACACTTATACCTACGTAAAAAATACGAAGTTTTTTAAAAAAACCATGCGATAATTACTCATAACCTAATACAATAGTCAATTAAGATCCATTGTACTACAAATGACTTTATATTCTATGTTAAAAACTTTAAATGTAATGTAACTGTTTGTTTTGTTTTTTGTTTTGTTTACCCAACTTCTCCATTTCTTTCGAACATATGTTAACAATAATAGACACTGTTTTTGATAATAGATTCAATGCACGGTTCACTAACTAGAAAAATATCTGCACAAGAGGACGAATGCTACGTGAAGGGGTTAAAAAAAACACATACTGCTATAGTTTCAATTATATATCACGTTAATTACATCAGTTAAAACACAATGTATGAGAACTATACGTAAACTTCTTTAATACATAACTAGAGATTGATTTTTTTACTTACATGCGTTTAGGTTTTAAGGTACTATAAAATGTACCTAGGACTAGCTTTACTGTGTCGTACCGTAAGTAGGTCAAATCGGTGCACAGTTTTTCCTAAAATTTACTATCTTAAATGATGATATACACCTATCAGGTTATAAAATCTATATACGGCATGCGTGTCGTTTGGTTACACAGTTTTTTGCGCCATTTAAATACGCCCTTAAGTAACTGTTTCCTATTGTATAACCAAATTGTTAGTCTTGGCATACTGCATATAGCAAAAGAATTCATTTATACCATATATTTGGCGTTTATCAATAAATGTTACAAAATCGATACTGAGACTCGATTTTACGACAAACAATGGCAGTTTACTATATTATGTATATTTGAACAAAAACCATAAAAAAAATAAAGGACTCAAAAAAAAAAAGGTTTTTTTGATAACAAATAAACTCATTTTTTTCTGGATTCACTGCTATTTGGTTTTTTATAAATGTAAATGCCAAAATACAGTGATTAATAAGGTTTCCGCATGTAAATTGGCTAGATATTTTATAAGTTGGTTTTGGGTGGAAGGGCATTAAAATCTAAATATAAATGCCAATTACGATTATACTTTTCTTAACGTTTTAAAATGATATTTAAAGAACTTATTTTTTTGGTGAGCCTGTTTATCTACAATAAGTTAAATTTGCATGTTTATATAACATATTTTTTTAAGTAATTACTCAAGCCTTTAGAAATAAAAGCAAATATTTTTTACGAATAATAATAAAAAAAACCGTGCACAGCAATACAATCTGCAAGCTTAGGCGACTTTCTAAAATATTGCATGTTTTGTTTATTGGATTTTTCTTTGATGTTTCACCTGAAATTAAAAACTGTTACCATAATCTGCTACGAAATATAGATGAAAAAATGCACTATAGCATGTATAACATAATATTCTTAGCTTTTGCTGCTAAAAGTCATATACGACAGAATTTTTGTGTCATTGATGCACAGTATATATGTATTTTTTGTATTTACAGTCCTTATTGCTATTATAAATAAAAATATGATTTTTTTTTGCTAGTTTTTTAAAAAGACTCTAGTAATTAAATACTAAAAAAAAACTTCTTTTTATAACTTACAAAAAAGAACGTAATAAATATATATAACTAAATTTTGACAGCAATTGTATTTTATAAAGTAAGTCATAGGCAGATTAATTTTAAATGTATCAAGTTTAGTTTATTTAAATCAGAGCATTTTTTTTTTCGTTGCAAATACCGAAATGACTGTTTTTAATTGCGTTTGTCAAACCTCTAAGGCAACCTTGTTGCTATACATTGAAATGCAAAATTATGCATACAGTTACACACATGCACAAAAAACAGATAGTTTTATGACACACAACTATGCATAATCTTATGTCACTAGACAGAGTTTTTTTTAATCATCTACGAAAAAAATAAACACGTTTAATAACATTATTGCTATACAGTTTGTATGTTTAAATGTATGATTCTGGCTCGTTCTGACTTTACCATTTGCGTGCGTTTAGTTTTTTTTTTTGCGCGTTTGTTGCAGAAGGTGTTTACACAACAACCAAAAAAACTATTTTATACTTTTTTTTTGTATATTTTTTGTATTTGGAAATCAATCAAGTAAAAAGGTTTTGAAGAAAGACGCGCAACGGAAAAAAAACACTTTCATAAATAGCTTATGGGACCGCATTAGCCTATACCGGCTTGTTTTTCGGCAACAAAAAAAAATTACCCATTTTGGCCCCGCCCTAAACATACCCGAAAACACCCGAAAAAAATTGCTTAATGTTTTAATACATGATGTACAATTTGTTTTTTAAGCAGTTATAAGAAACACATGCAAAAATACTAAAATACTACAATACTAAAATACATAGCAAAATTTTCTACTCTGATTTTTTTGTGCTAGTATTGTGTTACTAAACAAAACAAATATGTAAGCATTATATGACCTTAGTCACAAAAGAAAACAAAGAAGTTTTAGATAGTATTGTAAAGTTGTGTTTGATCTAGAATTAACGCTTAAAACTAATGCATATTATACTTTATTACAATTGACATGTTTTTACAGAGGTTGCTTACGGCACATTGTATTGGCTATGACTAGTGTAAAACTTCGCGACACAACGTGCAATGCGTGCAAAAATCGTATAAGGTTGTTTTTTTAGGTTGAGTTTATTCTAGAATCTAAATGTTTGTAAAAATAGAAAGAATAGTGGTTTACAATAGTTCGGCTAGTGCATTTATCTTGCTTGCATATAATGTATGTGCTTTGTTTTTAACTACATATGCATATTTATAAGAGTTTTTTTGTTCTTTTATGTTATATTTTCTTATATGTAAAGACCATTGTGAGTTTAAATATTATAAAAAAAGACAGTGGTTCAAAAAAAAAACGATGTAACATTGCCATCTTTACCTATACTTATACTTCATATGTGCATAAAAAACAGTATTTATTTATTGCAAGTAAAAAAGAAACAGAGTTTTTGATAAACTGAAAAAAGATTGTTTTCTTTAAAAGTATTTGTATTATTTATTTAAGAGTAAACCCTAGTAAATAAAATCATTGAAAAAAAGGTTAAAGTGTTTTCGTTTAAAGGGGGGGGCAAGACTGCTTTCTATTACCCGCATAATGATATGAAAAAATATTTTGAATGCGAAAAATATTTTTATTCAATAAGAATAAATATCTACTATTTATAATTTTCGCTTGACATTACGTTCAGAGCGAAGTGTATTACTTTTTTAGACTTTTATTTTGTTTTAGCAGTAAGTTGATTTTTTTTTACTGCAACGAAACCCTTAAAAAATACATGATAAATCCATACACTTGTTAATTGCAAAAAATGCAGTTTACGTATTTTTTGTGTACGTAACAGCTCGTTTATGCCTTTTTGCATGCACAAACAATTTCTTCTTGCAATTTATCAATTTTTTTATTTTTTTTTTGATATACATAGTATATAGATATTAAGACGACATAGCAATATATATAACGTAAGGCAAAATCAATCGCATTTTCTTTTTTTAATATACACTAATTATTTAAGCAGTATCTTGCTTTTTTATAGTACAATAAGTTAACAATATTGTAAATTTTTGTTTTAAAATATATATATATATCATAAATTGATGCATAATTTTTTTTCGAACAAATCAAATAAAAAAATACCCGGGATCTTTCGCAAAAAAATTCATCCCGCCTTAACCTTGCCCGCTGCAGCGCCGTCCTAGTATTTCCGGGAATATGCAGCTTTTAGTATATATACGGACTTTAGTAGTAGACTTGTTAGAAAAGTTTGCTTTAGTGTTTTCTTTGTGTACAACTTTGTACGAATTTTTAGTATTTAACGCGACGTACGTAAACAAAAATATATTTATGTTAAGACATAAAGTGATTGTTATGTATAAATTTTTGCTACGGGATTAATAGATTGCAAGTAAAACTGCACATTCTTTTTTGCCTACCGTTTTTTATGTACTTAAAAAAGAACTAGGCTACAAACAAACGATGCAGCTGTACTAAACCTATTGCTTTTTATGTATGCATATATGGCGAGCAAACATATACCGTTATTTTAACAGCAAAGTCTTAACGTCGTAAAAAATTCTTACCGCCCGCTTAATATTTTTTACATCTGTCTGTTACAATATAGTGAGCCATTTGGGCTACACCATTGCATAACAAATGTAAAAAACAACTTTAAATCGTAAAAAACCGGTAGTTTAATTACCATTTTCTGACAATACAAATCACTTTGTCTACAATAAAGCGTCAATGTTCGCATTGCTGTACGGGTCTATAATTGTAAACGTGATTTTTTTTTTTTAGTCTTGCTGTACCAATACGAAACTATGTAAAGACATTTCCTGGTATACATTAGCATTGAAAACCTGTTTGGCGCGCATAAGTACGCGTACTTAAAAGCTATGTTAAATAGAGATTTAATTGGTGTTGTTGGAGATAAACATTATATTTTGCATAAGTTTTGTCGAAACCGCCCTGCCAACAAAAACACATAATTAGAATTGCAGAGATAAGCAAAAAAAATACAGAAAAATACTACAAAACAAATACCACGACAAAATGACATGTGTCTGTATAGTAGCAATTAAACGCATAAATTATGCTAATGATAGAAATGATAAATTGAACACACTAGGTCGTTTGTAGAGTTTTTTAAACAGTAAATACATATGAAAACATAGAAAAAACCAGAAAAATTGTATAATTACATACATCTATAAAAGTATCAAACCTAAAAAAAACTTGCCAAGAAAAAGGTTCTAGAAGCTTTTTTGGCTTTTGTAGTATTTACCACAACAAAAATATTTAAAACAAGATTTTATTTTGTTTTTTTTTGATAAATGTATTTCTGATAAACTTACGCTTTTTGTTGGAGTCTGTACAGACGTTGCCAAATAGTTCAGCGTAAAGAAAAGTCTGCACATTGGATAAGTAATATAAACAACTGTATAGCATTTTCTGGTTGTGATTATTACTAGGGCTAAAATTTTTATCACCAAAATGCATATTTGTTTTTACATAAAAAAGTCGCAAAATATGCACAAATATGCCTATTTGTCAAAAAATGCATGTTTTTCTTTTACAAGTAAAATTATATATATTAAACATAATTTATAAGTAATATCAGTGCATAGTAAGTTCTAGTATTCTTTTTCATAGAATTCGAACTGACATTATTTTCGCGGTTCCCGGTGATTTCATCCACTGGGGAGGGAAAATTAAAATAAATTATATGCCTAGTAAATGAAAATTAAAATCACAGCGAGGGCAAGATTACAACGTTCAATAGCGAATGTTGTATTTATGATAAAAAGAGCCCAAATGCAACAAATATACGCTGGAGGTGTATTATAAGTACATTTAAAGCTGGTGTTATTACCAATTTAAATTATTCTATTTCAATAAATACCTTTAATATTAAGACACAACATCCGGTCATTTAGCGAATTTCCATGTATTACTAGCTTTCACGCCCCTACAATTATTTCAGCCCCCATTAAATTGGGGCAGCAAATAAATGGCCCTAACAGAAGGCCCCTGAAAAACGAAATGAAAAAATACAAGGATTGAAATGTATACAGACATCATGTTTGAAATAAATAACCGACCCTAACCCTAACCTATCCCCCAACCACTTATCTCCTCATCGTAAAATCAACCTTTTTTTTCATTTTGTCAATGTTGGCTTTTTGGAATAAGTGGTTAGGGGATAGGGTTCAGGTTAGGTTATGGGTTGGTTATATAATTCAAACATGATTCTATAATCATTTCAATCCTTGTATTTTTTCATTTCGTTTTTCTGATGCCTTACGTTGGGGCCATTTATTTGCTGCCCCAATTTAAGGGGGGCTGAAATAATTGTAGGGGCGTGAAAGCTAGTAATACCATTTCCATGAAGTTCAGGGAAAAATTAAAATTGAAGAAAAACAAAAACACACTTTAGATTTTAAAAAAAAGTCCCCGGGTTGTATTTTATTGGATTATCAGAACGCGGAGTCAACTTACTGCTGTCTCTAGGGGGCCCGGAGTTAATATTAAAAATTTTAAGAAACTATCGACAACTAAGACTTATCCTCCGCCAATATCAATTTTCAACTATTACGTTACGCAGTCTTTTATCCGCAACTCATACAGATGAGCCTTATTATCAGTACGGTCCTGACAATATTTTTTTTAATTAAAAAAAAAATTTATTTACTCTTGTTTTGAAAAAAACAAAAGATATATTATCTGATAATCAAGTTTGGCGTAGGGATTGTACTTTTAGTGTAGTACCTAAACTATACTTCTAGCACTATACTATATCTGTAGTGCGAAATAATCATTTTTTACCATGCGTTTTTGTACTTTTAAAAAATAAAAGAGATACAACACTCAGAGTTTTTTTATTTAGTGAATAATATGATACCATATTTGCGACCAGAATGATGCAAGGCAGACTTTAATCATACTGTTATACAAAGTTTTGGGCGTTTTTTTTTTTACAATGCGGCCATTCCCGCATGCATTTTCGATTTGGGCCAGGCATTTGATCGTAAAATCAAGGAGTTGGGCCTCAGCACAAAAATAACTGAAAAAAATAGACGAAAAAATATGTTAGGGCTTGCAATGCTCTTGCTAATGTTAAATTCGATGACAGTGTTTTAAATTTTCATTATGGATCTAATTTAGTGATTTTCCTGACTTTTTATTTCCATTATATACTTACTTTAAAAAAAAAAACGTGCGAGAAGATCCAAATTTTTCTCTAGCATTATGTACTTGCTTTTATAAGGATGCACGATTTTCTTGAACCAATAATTCTTTCGAGGGGTGAGATAATGTATTTTAAAATACATTTGGATCTCTCGATATTCATTTAAATTACTTTTTAGTAAATGATAAGACAGCTAAGATGTCATAAGCAGTGGCACCGAAAAAATAATGGCTGCGTCCATATATGGCCATTAGGGACCGGAATAAATTGAGATCTCAATTTTTTTTATATTTATAAATATTGATATCTCTGTCCATAATCTTTTTCTTTTTTCAAATGACTGCATATTATTAGTTTCTTTAAAAATCTCAATTAATTGAGATTTTATTTTCGGATTTTTCTACCCTTAAAAAATGACCAATCAGTAAAATAAAAACACTATAGGGTAGTATGTTGAAAATGAACCTAAAAAAGACAGTGAAGAAGCTTAAACATATACTATGTTTTCTAGCACCTGCAGTAAATGCCAAAAAAAGGAACCCTTGATGATACCAATATTCCGGAAGACAATCAAGAAAGAAAGTTTATAAGAAATTACACGGGTCAACAAGTGAAAAAGAGAATGCGAGATAATTGATTTTAAAAACATCTATCACCGCTAATTATAAACTGCGAAATGATGATTTCATTGATAATACACATAAAATGGATGACCTTTTTGATTGCTTTAGCCTTTCCACACTTTCCCACTAGGGTTCGGACTAAATTGTAATTCTCAATTTATAACCCCAAATAAATCTCAATTTATTCCGGACCCTAATTGCCACATACTGATTAGACGATGGTAAATAAAAATATTATATTATTTTCTCAAAATTCACTATTTTAAAAAGTATTTAATGGTTTGCATATAAGAATAATGCGTCTGACATTTTCTTCTAACTAATACACGTTTAAAACATGTGAAAGGTACGGTAAAAATAAAAAAAAAAACGTCCAAAAGTAATTGCTAATTACCCTTTGTCTTATAAGATGTTTGAAAAGTTGTATGTTGTGTGTTGGGTCATTCTGAACCATTTATAGTAAAAATTATGGTTATTGTATTTATTACTGTTTTATTTTGTTTTAAATTTTAGGATTTAATTGTTTTTTGAACTTTATAACTTTTTTCGACCTTGATTTTAAGAGGATAACTTTATGTGGATAATTTATGCAGAATGCCATATGATTCTAACACACGCTTAACTGAAAAACAAATGACGATAGTAACGAAAATATGCATCAAACTTGTTTTTTTTTGATTCTTTTTATATACGTCTTTTTTCTATTTTTGGCTTTAAACTTGTAATGATTTTGTTGTTTCGTCTTTTTAAGAAACCTTTGTTTATTTGCAAAATTAATATGGAATATACGAATTTATTAATATAACTTATTTCCGTATTTATTTTTAGAAATAGGTATTTATTCCTTTCTATTTTAAAAAATGGGTATTTTTTCTATTTTCCGTGAAAAAATAAGTATTTTTTCCATTTGTGGCAAAAAAATGGGTATTCCGGCACTTATCCCTATTATTTAATATATTAATAATTGAAAACCAATATGATTGTAAATACAATTTTTTATATTACTACATGTGCAATATTCGTGATTATAACTTCCTATATTGGACGATATTCTAAATTCTAGAAACCGCATTTGAAATATTTTTTCTAATAATGCCATAATATTTTGCCAAAGGAAATATTTAATGTAAATGCTCTCCATTTATAAATATTAGGTTTTGTTTTTAAGTATTTATACTGTGAAGCTTCTAAAATTATGTGGTATTCAATACATTATTTTTCCTATTTTATTTGTCTCGTAAGAAATGCAGAGAATATTAAGCCAGTATCTACTACAACATCTTCAATTTCTTCAATTGATCTAATTTCAAAATTGAATCCAAACTTGTACCAGGATATCGAAAAGCGGTTCAACGAAATAAATATTGCGACAATATTAAAGCAAGACGCGATGAATAATGTGAATATGAAGAAGCTTCTATATCAATATTATGAAAATGAATATTATATTCTTGATAACATGCCGAGTAGCTATTTTAAATTACGACTTTGGTGGGTAAGCAATACGATTTCATGGATAGAAACCATTCAAAAAAAGCAGTATGATGATGAAAATATTCGATTTGATGATATCAGGGTGTTTATCGAAAATCTTTTCTTTCATATTGACCAATTGTATTCGAAGGATGTGAAATCTTTAGTTTTTCCATCAACGATGATTAAAGACAAAATATCAAGCTGTTTGGTGTTGGTTCGTGGGCTTAATAAAGAACTTCAAGATATAATTGCTGCTTTATTTGACGTAATTGACACGAGTGGGTATACCAATGATAATAAGAAGCTACTTGCTTTATTTATAAGATACTGTTTGTCACGCAAAGGTAAATACGATGGAATTACCCTTTAAAATCATTTCATATGAAATATCATTCAGTAGCATGAACAGTGAACCTATTAAAACCATTTAATGAACTATTTTATTTTGTTTTTGTAAGCATGGTGGACTAATCAAGTATTTTAAAAATTTTAATTTTCCTGCGAGAAGTCTTTTTATTTCCACTGTTTTATATTTTTGACGGATTATATTTATGCTAACGGGAGATAAACAATTTTTACTTGACTCCGCTTAAATCGTTGCCCAAAGAGACCTCCTGTCAAAACCAATACTGTCTCTGTAGTTTAAAAC
>JAQFYM010001809.1:0-28771 GCA_034694785.1 Agrenia bidenticulata | reverse complement strand
AAATTTTTGAGGAGGAAAAAAGACATGTAGTTACTTCACCTTGGAAAGAAAGCGTAACTAAGGTTTACGGCCTTGGTCTATATCAAGGGGGAAGGCAAGGTAACTTTACTTCTGATTTCGCCTTTTCTCATACTATTTCAGTGCCTTTTAATTGGTTGTTTTGGAAACTAATAAGCAAATTAATTAGCTTTCGTATCAGGTTTTTTTTCGTTCTTCAATTATCCTGATTTCTCATAAATACCTGTTGTCATGATTGTTCTGCTTCCAGGACACAGGAGTTAAAACCAGCTTGTAGTAAAGAGGATAGTAAAATCTCAGTAGACTTTATTGTGGATTGACTCCAATGCAAGATGTCCACTGCTGCTGTGATTCAAGTAAGTGTCAAATTCGTCAACAAATACATGCGTTAAAGATCTATATTTATAAGTTGTAAGTTGAAGGCACTTGGTAAGCATGAATTGTACACTAATATTCAGGTTAAAAAATAGTTGTCATATTAATATGAGGATGATGTGATCTGGATTCAAAAGATTCTAAAACTATGTTGAACTAACGAACTTAGAACAAATATTAAATATTGTATAAATAATCCAGCAGAATACCCTTACGGAAGAAATCTCCCCCTTGTTTGCTGCCCTAAATGTTGATGGCCTGCGCGAGTCAGTTCGTTCAATTTCTTGCGAGTCAGATTCAGCATCTGCGAGAGATTCAGAAACGACGTGGGAGTGTCACTTCAAGTGGTTAAATGAGCTTGAAATAGTGGACAAAAACAGGATTATGTATCTCAAAGAGAAGATGATGGTATGGATATCGGAATCTACAGAGGATCATGTGAACGTGTGTATAACAATTACTCAACGGCTTCTTTCAAGCGTGTATGAAGCCCTTCTAGGACAATTTGCTGAAGCTCTGAAGTGGACTGAAGAGGTAGACAATGCAATCAAAGAAGCAGAAAAAGCTGGTCTCGAGCCCATTGAAAACTTAAGAGTGTTTAAATATGTTCTTAATGCTGATAAGCTAAACATACTTTACAAAATGATGGGAACCAAAGCCGTTGAAATCAAAGAAAATGAGATCAAAAATTTGCTGTCCAATCTTTCAAATATTGATGTGAGTGGACCTTGCTGTAAAGCCGCATTTTTGGCCTTGAAAGGTCACATTTTAAATCAGCTGGGAATGACGGATAGACTCGTCGAAACATTTCGGGATGTAAGGAATACGAATCTCTTTAAACTTTGACATAATTTGCTATATTTGAAATATCAAACTTCGCAGGACTCAAACAAAACAAAAACTGTATCAAACAAATTATTTGGGGTTGTCGCTATCATACGGTTCTGATGGTTACTCTAGTAGTTTGGTTTTGGATTGGGTCGCAGTCGCAGTTATACCTGTGTTATTTTTTAATTATTGTATGATTTACATATTCACAGGTTGTCTGGATGGCGCCAGATTTTTATTACTGGCATCACCAGCTTTATACTGCACTTCGAAAGCAGCGGCGTGAATGTAGTCTATCTGATGGTCCAACTGAGAGTGAAATTGAAGCCTGTACGAAAGCTCTTGACTTGCAGAGTGATTCTTGCTGGACATTGTTAAGTGCAGCCCAAATGTACCAAGAAGTATTGCGCTCCAAAAAACAAAACATGACGTCAGAAGAACGAGATCAGAAGTCTGATTTGGTCATTCAGCTTTTGGAGTAAATTAAAAACCATAGCATTTTAGACTACAGTTGCTTGATGTCATATTTTGATTGGGATACGTATTACGTTAGGGGTTAATTTTAATTTTATAGAGATGCTTACGAGTGCAATTCCAGTTCCATCACTATCAGTATTCGTCTGGCGGAGGCATACTTGTCAGTCACCCGGAAAAGGTCCGATGCTGCTAAGAAAAGCAAAGATTTATTCAAACTTTGCGAAAGTAAATGGCCTAGAAGCTCTATGGTGCTTCACAAGATTGGAAAGTTTTTCTTGACACAGGTAATTATTAATTTAAATAGTACATTGTGAGCAGACATTTTTTTAAGTTTTCGACAAAATCAATATGAGGCATCTTATTTTTTTAGGAACGTAATACTGTAACCGCAATGAAGTATTTCAAAAGGGCACTTGAAGCTTGTCCTGAAAACTTTCCATGTCTTATGGACTGTAAGTTACTAGTTACCTAGTTAATAACAATAACAATTAACACTGCATTCTAGTTCAAGTAATGTCAAGTATTATTCAGATGTCATGATTGTTTTTATTTAGATATTAAACTTCGTCAGTACACGGATACTGCTGATACAATGATTGCATTATTGGATATGCACATACCGAATTTGCATCACAAAAAAAGTTACTGTGGCAAACTAAAAATCCTCAAAGCCCTTTTACTGTGGAAAATGAAACGGGAAGTGGAAGCCGTGGAGTTGTGGCTAGATACGTTCCTTTCAGATGAAAAATCAGTTAATTCCGGCCTCAGGAAATATTTCCAAGTTTGTTAATATACATTTTATGGCACCGTTTCTGGAAACAATTGATCGTTGTATTTAATTTCCTCTTTCATTATGATTTTCCACAGGAAGTTTTCACAGGACAACATTATCTTCATCAAATTACCCAATTCGGTGCACTGAATATGGTGTTATTGATGGACGCAGTTTCCAAATTTAAATCACAAAATCCATTATTGGGGAAAGAATTGGATGAGTTTGAAGCATTTCTGATAACTATTCCTTATGAGCAAAGATCAAGACCACGAAATGACAGTATTTCTGCTAGAAGCGGTGACAGAGGATCAATGTCTACCAGTGCTGGATTTCAGAAAACCAGATCCTCCAATGCTGAACAAGACAATGTTTCCAACTGGCGAAATCGAGACTGCTGCAACAGACATGTTCCACCAATGGATATGGATGCAGCAGGGGATCGGTGGCCTCATGATAAGTATTACGAGGAACATCCAGATGAACAAGAGCCAAGCAATGGAAATCATGGGTTTGGAAAGCCGAAGCGTCATAATGATCAGCAGTTTTATAAAGCTCCTCGTGGAAATGGAAGTCAAGACATCCGATGCTGGTATGGATATAAATATTAATGTTCAGCTAACTAATTTGTTCCATTCTTGAACTTACGAAAATTCAAAATTTTATTTCCAAGGACTAATGATAGGAATGCACAGTTGGGACAGTCAGACCAGGATGAAAATTGGCGTAAGCCGTAAGCCAAACTGACTTCTTTAAACCGTTACATTCTTAAAGCATAGGATTTTTCGGGATATTTGTAGTATTGTAGTACACAGTAGGATTAATCAGTTTGATTTATTTTATTTTGTTCTTTTATTTAACTATTGTTTCATCGTATTAAAAAAATATGTACCCGGTAAGTGTTGGTAACTTGAATGTGTTGGTGACGTCCACGTACCATTCGATAGACTATAGAGTGTAGGTTGAAGTACATCCAGGTAATTAATTTTAAATTGTTTCTTGTTGAAGTTGACATTTTTATGTAGTTTAATAGACTAAAGAGGTAAGGCTAGTATTTATCATTTATAATCATTACATTAGTAGAAGAAATAACCTTATGACTTAAAAAGTCCTATCAATAAAATTCATGCTAATTGCTAAGTATTGTAGATGTGACTTAGAAATATAAAATAAATATACGCAACGACAAATTGACGAAAACTTGAATCTCTGATATGGGGCATAGAACAGTGTTAACTAATTGGTAGATTTTACTTATACGCACACAGTTTATTACGTTTTGACATGAATATTATAAGACGGTGAAGCATCCTTCCAAATTGAATTGTAAGAGTAGGATTAAATGTTTTCATCGTGTGGTGCTATTAAATTGATCGAAGAAACCTTCTGAATAGCTGCCTTTGTACACTAACCGGTTCAAATACTCTTGTCTTAAACGTTGTTCTCGTGCAAGTTGCATGTTGGTACTTGTGATGTCCACATGTTGATCTCTATCAGAAATTGTATACGGAAGGTGTGAGGTAAGAAATAATATTCCATCTATTGATCCTTAATGATGAACTCATAATTTATTTGTATTTACCTCTTTCTTTCAGCAAGTTCTTTGTCCAGAATTACAGTCGCAATTCCATACTTCCGATGCATCTTCTCCCACTCAGCATCGAATTGCTTATCGTTTTGTTCTCGTCTCTTTTTGTCTTGTGCTTGGCGAAGCTGCTCCTCCTTGATCGTCTTAATCATTTCTTCTGTGTAACCCTTGAATCGATCTCTTCCTACACGAAATGGGCCGTTGACGGATGTAGCATCTGTAACTTCAGAAAGTAGCTCACTATGGAACATATTAAGTTGATGAGCTAATGTTGCTTCCTCATCAGCCAACCTGTCCAGGTGCTGTCTCTCTTCCTTTTCTTTTGCCTTTCAGTCAGATAATAATTTTAAATGCCGAGAATATAAATTAAAATGTAATTTATTTGGTAATTCCAATGTTCTTATATCGAAATACCATGCTTTTGAATATAACTTACCAGAGCTAAATTATATTGGTTGTATGCCAAATCTACAGCTTTCCGGGCCCCTTGCTCAGCTCTTGAAAGTTCAAAAGTGCGTAGTCCTGTTTCCCGTAGTCGTTGTTCGTAAATTTCATTCGCCTATTTTGACACATTGAAATACTATTGCGAGGTTTCGATCAAACATTATTACTAATATACCAGATTCAAAATACCTCATCGTATTCTCGTTGATTTTGTTTCTTTTCAGCTACTTGAGCGTCCAGCCAGGCCTTCTTCTGCATTTCCTGATTTGAGAATCTTCTCCGATAGCTTATGTCTTCGCCTTCAAATTTTTGCATTGATGAAGGTCCACAGCGAACATCTTCATCATGGAGTCGAGCTTTGTATGCTAACTGCTTTGGATCATTCAGATCGAATTCTCGCCTATCTTCAAAGCGTTGACAGTTACGACGGAATTCTTGGACATCTTGATGTACTCTATTCTTATCCTGTAGAAATTGTAAGTAAAACCTCAAGAAATAATTGCAAAGCAATTTAAATTATAAACAGATTTCGAATTATGAAATTCACATCTTCAACTCGTTTTTGCAGTTCCGTAACCAGTAGCTGCTGGCGATTGGTCTCACGGAGCCAGGCTTCCTCTAAGTCCTTCTCGTTTTGTTTTCGGTCACGTTTTTCTTGGATTTGTTCTTGCAAAGCTTGGAGATCTTTCTAATAGAAAAAAATATTACGGCTTGGAGTTTTTAAAAGTAGATATTTAAATTTAGGATATCAAATAGTTAAGGACAAACCCCAAGCATCCGCTCCTTAGGGTTGAAAATTCGTTGTTTTCTTTCCTCTTCAGCTCTTCGCCGGCGAGCTGAGAGTTTTAATTGTAGTTTAATTTATAAGTATCTTTAATTGTTGCGGCCGTTGTGGTTTAGAATTATTTGTCAAAAAAATATTTACCTATCACTGCAGCCTCTTTAGCATCTAGAGGAAAATCCACTTTGAACATTTTGGTGGAGCTAAAATGTTAGAAGAGCCAAAATATTTTCGATATGCCTTTTTTGTTTTCGAAAAAGTTTAAACTGAAATTAATCTTACATTTTCTGGAAACTCCGTTGGAAACATGGATATTGATCCAGCGAAGAAAGTTTCCATGAGAACCATGACTGCCCTTGACATCGATGTGGGTTTGCAGTAAATAAATGTGCTTTTCCTCTTCAGCCGGTTCGATTTTTTATAATTGATTCTAAATTCGGGTTCAACAAGAAAAATGAAAGTATTTGTAGTATGTTATTTTAATAGTTATTTTAGCCATAATTTAGGGCCTTATATGATTACCGCTTTCTGTCTGTGTATAGATACAATAGCTTTAGATAGAGTTAACCTTATTAGGTCACCAAATTTTTACACCAATCTCTTGGCTCATTTGAACGGTTAAGTTTGAAGATGGGCTATATCGAGTAATGCGATGTCGATGTGACTGACTCGGCAGGGATCAATTGACCTTAAGTATTTTTTCTAGCTCTCATAGTTCGATTGGCATATAGAGTTAAAACCGTTTGCATACAAACTCTTTACTACTCTTCAAGGCAATAAACTTTTTTTAAAAATATATATTAAATATATATATTTTAGATATATTAAAAAAAAAAGTTTATTGCCTTGCTACTCTTTAGAGTAAAATATGAAATAAATGTCAATATTGGGCAATGTGGAATAATGGGGTGACAATTGGGGTTGTCGATCAAGAGTTTCTCAAACGATTGATACCTATATTTTGCATACTGGATCTTTAGGACAAGACATGAGATAAAATTTAATTTTGCACAATTCAGAATAAGTGATGGCCTTTGATAAACCGTGGGGGTTTACAAATAATTTTTTGAGCTACTTTAAAACATAATTTATTCTCTCTTAAAATATGTATTCTGTTAGTATAAAGATTAGTACTGAGGGATGTTATGTTAAACAGACAGGACTGAACTGATGTTGAGTTGTCATCAATCAAAATAAATAATTATTGATTTTATATTATCTTTCGATTGAAGTTATCAATTGACAAACTCACTTGTTTTACTAACAAGGTTGTAAAATGTTAACCTGGAATGTTTATGATTTTCTCTGATTAATTTTTTTTAAATCATGATGTGTTGAGACAAGATAATGTGAATGCCGATGTACAGGAAGTTTTAAGCTGACAGTGCACAGTCTACAAAATCGCTTCCAACATGACTATTCTCTTGAGCCGTTGGCTATTGGCCATTCTCTTGGTTTTAGGCTCTAACGTAACGGGCGAAGAAGATGGCGAATTCCTTTATGATAC
Source organism: Agrenia bidenticulata (assembly GCA_034694785.1). Lineage (NCBI taxonomy): Eukaryota > Metazoa > Arthropoda > Collembola > Entomobryomorpha > Isotomidae > Agrenia > Agrenia bidenticulata. The sequence goes on along the minus strand of JAQFYM010001809.1, from coordinate 21,981 downwards.
TTTCCCTGATAATTTCCAGTGGGGATTTGCAACAGCATCATACCAAATAGAAGGAGCTTATAGTATTGACGGTAAGTAATAATTGAGATAATTTATAACAATATCGATAGAATTTACTTCATAGCTAGTTCTTGAAGATGCGTTATATTCGAATTTGAAGGGAAGGGGCCTAATATTTGGGATGTGTTCACCCACAAGAATCCAAGTCCTATCGTTGACAACAGCACTGGGGACGTAGCTTGTAACAGCTATCATATGTACAGAGAAGATGTCCAGCTTTTGAAAAACATTGGGGTAGGAATAATAGCAACTTAATGTTTTTTATTATTCGTAGATATAAGATGCAATGGATGTATTTTTAACTATTTAAACGTATGGCTTTTGTTAATACACAGGCTGACTACTACAGATTCAGTTTATCCTGGTCTCGAATTCTTCCAACAGGTAGAATCAACGAAATTAACCAACAGGGAATTGACTACTACAATCGCTTAATTGATCTATTGATTGCGAATAATATTGAACCAATGATAACTTTGTAAGTTTATGTCATGAAAAGTATTTCTACGTCTACAGTTCAATATCAGTCATAAATGTATTTATAAAATGTTCAGATATCACTGGGACTTGCCCCAAGGCCTAATGGAGATTGGTGGATGGCCTAACGAAGAATTGGTAGACCACTTTTCAGCCTACGCTGACCTCGCGTACAAGAGTTTTGGAGATCGAGTTAAGAAATGGATCACATTTAACGAGCCTTGGGTTGTCTGTATTAATGGATACAGTAATGGGGTAAGTAATGTTTTAAAAAACGCTTAAAAAAAGAAACCAATAATTTAATTTAGCCCATTTCCTTTTGATTAGGTGATGGCTCCAGGAATTAGCGATATCAATCAACCTTACCAATGTGTACACACTATAATCAAATCGCATGCAAAGGCTTATCGACTCTATGAAAGCACGTACAAGGCCGTCCAAAAGGGGCGTGTTGGAATAACGTTAGATGTTGGATGGTATGAGCCAGCAGATCCGTCAAATCAAACGCACGTTGATGCTGCTGAACGAGCACTTCAATTCAAGGTACGATCGATAGAAAGATTACATAATGCAATGTATCACTGTTTGGAATTTGTTTAATTATTTTACATATTTTTGAAATAAAACATTTACAGCATGGTTGGTTTGGCTCTCCGATATTTTTTGGAAAATATCCTGCCGTTATGCGACAGTTGGTTGACGAAACAAGTAGTAATGAAGGAGTTCCTTCAAGATTACCTGAATTTACTCAAGAAGAGTCTGATTTTATTAAGGGTATGATTCAGATTATAATTTTCCTATCTTATTTGTCAACTTCAAGGTATGATTTATTTATAGGTACATGGGATTTTTTGGGATTGAATCACTACACCACTGCACTGACTGAACCAACCAACGATACCAATCCTGGATGGGAAGGGGATCAAAATGTTTACAGTTATCAAGATCCTTCCTGGCCAGAATCCTCTGCCAGTTGGCTAAAAACTGTACCCTGGGGTTTTAGAAAATTACTCGCTTGGCTGAAAAATACATATAATAATCCAGAAATTTTTGTAACCGAGAATGGTTTTGCTGACTACCCTGAAACGGGTCTCGTTGATACAGGAAGAATTTATTATTATACTAATTACATTAATCAAATGCTGAAAGCTATAAAATTAGACGGAGTTAACTGTACATCCTACACGGCTTGGTCTTTAATGGACAACTTTGAATGGGCCAGGGGCTATTCGTAAGTTTTAAGTGTTTAATTAAACATCATGGATTGATTTAACTATGTACAAAAGATAAATATACATGGTCTTAATTCTTTTTACAGTGAACGGTTCGGAGTTCATCAAGTAGACTTCACTGATCCAGCCAGACCCAGAACTCCCAAGGATTCTGCTGGTGTCTTGAAAAAGATTTTTGCCGATAATGGGTTCCCTAAACCATAATTATTGTCCAGATTCTTGTAATCAGAATATTTGGGGCAATCCTGCATATTAATAATTAAATAATGATTCCTTCATAACTCACAATCACAGCACTAAAAATTGTTGAAGACATGATTGTATAATTTGCATATGATTAGATAAATGGCCGTGTTTGCTGTAGATAATAATTCTCTTGTGTTAATACAACCTACATAACATTATTTTAATTTTTTATAATTCATGCAACATGAAAATCATGATGCACGAATTTATAAATAAGTTAAGTAACTGATTTTGATCATAAGTAGTGATTACTACAGATTCAGTTCATTGTCTACTGGTGTCAATACAATCGCCTAATTGATATACTTATTGCGTACAGTATTGAACCGATGATTACCCTTTGAGTTACAAAGCGATTTTCCACAGGAATCACTGATATTAACCAACCGTACCTGTAAGTTCATATAATAATTAAAGTCTCATACAGTCATGTCAAAGCTTATTGCCTATGAGAGTAAATACAAGTCCATGCAACACGGACGAGTTGGAAATACATTAGATGTTGGGTGGTAATACTGGGAATCTACAACCGTCAAATACATCCCACTATGATTGCGTGTTGATTCTTCGGAACGAGCACTTCAATTCAAGGTTGACTGTGTGTGGCAGCAGTGGACTGTTGTGGACACAATTATATTATTAGATATTAAATTGGTGTTGCTGTTGATGTGATTGTTATTTAACTATGTCTAACAAATTGTAATGATTTACAGCATTGTTAGTTTTTGGATCTTGGGTCCCCCAAATTGTTAGGAAAATATCCTGATGTTATGAGACAATTTGTGGATGAACAAAGTATTATATTACCTAAGTTGACAAAAGTATAGTCTGATGAAACGGTTACCCAGTCAAATACCCTCGATTCAGCCCTTTCTCATTAAAAAAACATCAACTCTTTAATCCCCTTAAAATGTCTGTGTTAGTATTTATTTATGTGGACAACTTTTTTCCCCAATTAATTCGGTTCAAAATTATTTATGATTCCAATCTAATGTGTATGTGTACAAAATATGAAACTAAACGAAATTAAAACATTTGAAATATTGAGAACACTAAAAGAGCTACAAATAATTTAACAGTTTGAAATACTTATCTAGTTAGGATTTTGAGTACTATCAATTTATTTTTATCAAATTTTATTGTACATAATTTAGAAATCAAATTTAAAAAATTTAAGGGTTAAAAGTTAAAATATTTGAAAATATAAATAGGAAAAAAATTGTACACGTGAATAAATACTAACACGCAGACATTTTAAGGAAATTAAAGAGTTGATGTTTTTAATGAGAAAGGGCTGAATCGAGGGTATTTGACTGGGTGACAGGGCGGAATCGAAGGTATTTGACGGGGCGAAAGGGTAGAATCAAGGACTGGGCTGAATCGAGGGTATTCGACTGGGCTCCAGGGCGGAATCGAATGAGCTTAAAAATTAAAATTGGATGGAGTTAATTAATAATTGCACGTCCTACACCGCTTGGTCTACAGTGGACAACTTTGAATTTGAAAGGTTCAGGGACCTATTACGTAGTACATTGGGAAATGTTACATTTGACATTGGAAATATATTTCAACTTATGTTCAATTATTATTATTATTTAGGGGGAGATTTTGTGTCCATCATTCCATCAAGTAGATTCACAAACCCTGCAAGAACCAGAATCCCAAAGGCATCTGCCAGCGTATTGAGGAAGATTTTTGTTGAAAATGGGTATCCCCAGCCATAAATATTCTGTCCTGTTAAGCGTTTACTTAAATATTGAAAAGTAAATGTAAACCTACGTTGATTTATAATTGAGGAAATGCTCCTCATTCAAATTTTTATTACTAATCCAACTTCGTTGAATTTGTTTCTATAAAGTTCCTGTGATTATTGAACTTTCATTCTTACAACTCAATTGAAGCTCTCCGTGTTATTATTCCATGTTAAATATATATAAATGAGCCGCACCCGTTTTTCCACTGTCTAAATCCTGAATCTACAGATTGCTTTCCATCGTAGCTGGCTCACCTTGCACGTTCAATGACTGTTTTATCTTCTATAACGCTAGGGTCAATGAATTTAGGACCAGAATTCCTGAAAATTGAACAAGACTTTTGTATTGTTTCTGATTCAGCTTTTATGCTGAAATGGTGTTTGTAGACGGGATGTTATATAGCGTTCGTATTCAAAGCTTAGCTATAATCTTACATTAGATACATTACAAATATCAACTGAAGATGAGCAAGACCCGGTTCAAATTGATGGGAAACCGGTTTGTACGCAAAACCCTCCTGGTTTAATACTGCAATTTTTTTGTCTTACTCAATATTCCATCTCAGAGTTCATCAACAGATGAAATGAAAAGTTGAACACACTCGTCTGTCTTGGTATCAGTAACTCTTGGTTTCTCTTTAACGAAAGGTCTTGGTCGATCGTGGAGATTTTATAAGTCATCGAACTCTGGAAAAGTAAATTCCTTCAACAATGAAGGGACTTAGGGTAAGTTAAAATAATTTTATAGTTTTGGAGAATAAATCACTTAGATTTGGTAACTTGAAATTTATTTATTTATTATTATTTAGATAATTATTAGCATTATTTAGACCATACGTTTTAGAAGTTAATACCGGATTAAAAATTAATAATTGCATACATTTTTACTTTGTTAATGTAGACGAGCCTGCTGGTTCTTGTGACCGGTCTGGTATGCCTTACTGTAGCCTACGAAGGAAGAAGTTTTAGAGACTCAATGGTCGTCAGTGCTTCCAGTTCTGAGGAAGCATCCGCATCCGCGTCTTCTGAAGAAAGAGCCACGTCGATGTCTTCTGAGAGCAAGGGAGATCTTGGGGAACCCCAGAGCTTTGAAGCAGATGACAGGGAATTCATGTACTACCCAGTGGCTGAAAAGTTTAATGAAGTAGGAAGTGTATTCTATGAAGTTATCGATGCAGCCCGAACGGCCCGAGGAGGTCAAAAGAGCAAAAAAGGATGCAAGAAAGGAAAAGGCAAGAAGGGAAAAGGGAAAAAGAAAGGTAAGGTTTTCAGGGTTCAGGATTTTATAAACGTGAAAAACAGTGAAATGATGCTTTCTTTTATCATTGCCAGGGAAGAAAGGCAAGAAGGGAGGAGATTGTGGTATTCATGGTGGCTGGTGGTACGTGTGGGACAAGAAACATGGCTACATCAGTGGAAGGTTTGCATTGCTAAAATATACACTCAAATTAATATTGTAGAAAATATTTCAATGAAATTCTTAATGTTTCTAGGTGGGGTTCACCGCCCCCAAAGGGCCTAGAGAAGGAACATTACAATCATAATTTTGGTCATCAAGGTCACCAGTATGGTCATGGGTATGATGGTCACGGTAAAATGGGGCAGCAAAAAGGAGGTCACGGAGGCGGTCATGGAGGAGGTCATCATGGAGGAGGAGGAGGTCATGGAGGAGGAGGAGGGGGAGGTCATGGAGGTGGGGGAGGAGGTGGTGGATGGGGATGGCCAAAAGCGGAGCATTACAATCATGGGTGGCTGCAACCCAAAGGATGGGGGTGGGGTGGACAATAACCTAGCCTAGAAGTTTAGCTGTTGTATGGGTGAAAAAGGGGTCATAGCATACTATAGAGTAATATAGAAGAAAAGGTATGACAGAAACCAGAAAGGATATCGCATTTCTTTGTTCATTTTTTAAGGACTTTTATAGATTAGCTCTTGGACTTTGTATATTTTGAACAGATTTCAGTCAATTTTAGTTAAATCTTTTAATAAGTGTTGTACACCTAAATAATTTGCAAATCATGTACATGCAAAATGACGACTTCTTAGACATAGACAGCGCAGGCCTTTACAATATACTACTGATCTTACAGCTAGGTGAGCGAGCACATTAATTCCGTATGAGATGTGCAATAGTTCGTTGACAATGAAATTGACGGGAGACGGAAATCAAAAAGAGCTTCTTAAAGGTAATTTGATGTGAAATCAAATCAAGTAAAAATATTTTGTTGTTACCTTTTTAGAAAATTAAAATTTGTTAATCTTTAATTAATTAAATTATTGCATACTGCACTCCTTAGCCAGACAAAATAAAAAATCAGGGAATCCGACAATTTATGGATTATTAATCAAGATTGTTTTGTTTAAAATTGATTGCCAAATTCTGTTTCATGGACATTTCATTTACATAACCATTCACTCTGTTCTGTACAGTTAAAATTTTAATACAGATCTATAGAAGATAGAATTCACTATTGCTGCAGTTAGACCGCTCAGTTAAATTTAAATTCATAGTTGGGACCCGGGAGCATCCTTTCCCTGTGCCGATGCGATGGGGGCAAAGGATGAAAATGGGGTACTCAGTCAAAAGGAGATTGGGGGCAAACCCTAAAAAGGAGCATGGCTATTCTGTAGTATGTGTGGACTGGCAAAAAGATTTTAGTCAAAAGGGGGATGGGGGCAAAGGGGGAAAGGGGCACCCAAAACGCCTGCCTATGGTTGGGAGAGAGTTAGATGGCAAAAACACACTGAATACACTTTTATGACATGACTTATGCTGTATGCCCTATTTGCGACGCGCCAGTGTTGACGCTGAGGGTCGCGTCAACCAGGTTAAATGATGCATGCTGTATGCCCGCGACCCTGACGCCAAGACATCACAATCACATTTTGGTACTATTCGATAAATGTCTTGATCCACAGATCCACGGCACCGGTGATGTCTCATATTATTTTCTGAACGACAATAAAGCTTTATATTATATCATTTGGTGTAAATGCGTAAATAAAATCCGCACATTGAAATTGAAATCAATTAATCTAGTTTTCAAGTCAGTTACTATAATCCGCCAACTAGCGAGTATTAATACTTCAAAGAGTATACATTTTCCTTAGTATGGCGGATGGAAGAGTGTACATAGATTTTGTGTAATTTTAATATTGCAGGACGATCCATATAGATTTGAATGAGAAATGTTTAGAAGAATTTTAAGATAGATATAGAACGGAGACTCGGAGAGTATGCAAAATACAAAAGCAGATCTTGGGCTTCAAAAATTCTTATCTCTTAGATTAGAAGAATTAGAATCAAACTACCTATACCTGCCAAAGCCTATATTTTCTTGATCATTGGCGATCATCCCTTAGAGAAGAGATAATAACTTATTTCATAGCTGAAGTAAAAGCTGGAATTCCATTTGGTCTTCCTACAGTATATTAATTATAAACCTAACTCTGACTTCTTCCTTTTGGACTTTAACAATATTAAGTTAGTTTCAAATACTTTTCGCCAGCTAACGGACACCACAGCCACCGCGGACAGTTAAGAGGTATGAACATTTTTCCCCGAAAAGTAAATCTCGTCACCTCCCCATTAGTCATCATCCCATGATCCCATTTATCCCAACTCCCAACGGTTAACTATAATTTTCTTGTAACAAGTAAATTAGAAACGAAAACTAAAAGGCTAAATAAACTGGCAGATTTAGGTCAGTACTCGAGGTAACTAGGTAATAGGGTAGAGTGCAAATGGCGATCTAATATTAGTCAGGTTCATATTCAATGTTAAGCTTTGTCCGAAAGCGCATCAGGCCTATTTAGGCTAACCCAACAAACGCTTACGCGCGTAGTCCATCATGAGGTAGACTAATTTGTGCCCAGGAAGAAAGATGCGTGCCCGGTGCAGAGTGCCGAGTGCCCACACAAAGAGGAAGTAACAAGTCCCTACAGGAAATTTCTCCACTCTCAACAAAGAGTCTTTGTCTTTTGTTCGTTTGGTGAACTCTGTGCGCCTTATTGGCCTTATTTCTTACGTAAAGTAACATTGTTGCTGTTTATTAGGCTTTAAGTTCCGACTAAATAGTTAAACGGGTAATTTAATTGAGTGTTATATCATATCTTTTGCCGACATTCAGTTTATGATCGATGACTATCGTCTAAGTTGATTCTAATTTATAATATTTCTAATTTGTACAGAATTTGAGAAAATTGACAATGGAAATAATGGAATCAGACACAGGAAGGAAGGAGATTGTATTCGAGTTTGAAGACAATGTGGGGGTAAGATCTGCTTATGAGGATATGATTTTCTAGCTGAGAACTGAGAATTATTTTTTTTAAATCATTTTAAAAACGATTGCGTAGGGAAATGGTACTGGAGTCGAGAAAGATTTAATTTTTAAAGTGCCAACTGCACCTACATCGAGTGCCACTATTATTGGATCGGAGCCAGGACTTGATCAAGATGCTAGAGTACATAGGAAAGTTATCAGCTTTGATGGTGGTAATTTGAAGATGACTGTGACTTCTGAACCCAAGCAAAAATCGTCGAGCTGCGCTGGGAGTTCGGTAATGGAAACCGTTTCCATTGCCGCCAATCTTTTTGATGAGCTCGAAAATGTATACTTGAAGCGGAGAACGGAGATTGTTATGGAAGACGGCTTTATAAACACTCCACTCCATGTGCTGAAAAAAACAGTGCAAGACTTTAAAACATCCATGCACTCTGAAATGGTCATCATCAATCATGTGGGAGATGGGATTCAGCTTTGGCGTGTGGAATTATTTGTTGACAACTACAGGGGTCATAAAAATTATTCATTAGCCTTTTGATAAGACATTATCAATATCGCGAACAAAGAACATGTCAGGGAATAATCGAGAATTTCGGAATTTTCAGGAATTGGTCAGTCCCCACGGCGAAATTTGTCGTTCCAGGTGGCTGCGTTAGACATTATTGAAAAGATGAGGACTGGAAGCAAAGGCCTTCTAATGCCGCTCTACGCCTTCCTCCCTGGATGGAGAACCGGCCCAAAAGTGTTCCACGACTTGAAGCAATTATGCTATTTTCATGATTTGCCTGCTCCCGATTATAATATCCTTCCGCCGACACCGTTTGAGGAAGGCCCACCGTTCGGAGTTGAATGCCAAGTAGGAGAGCTGATTGAGACAGGTATGCATGTGTGTGTTGATTCATGTTATTATTACCTTATCATTAGTCATAGATAATTAACTAACTGGAATTTATTTGGGTTACAGTGAAAAGTGATGACCGTTTTTTGGCGAAGCGGTTGGCAGCCAGAAAAATGTACGACAAGCTTTCAAAAGATTCTTACTGTGACGATGCCGTTTACATTGGAAATCAATGTATGGGATTAAATGAATTGAAAGAGCTAGGAATTGTAACTTTGACTTCATCCTGGGTAACTATCGTTATATTTAAAAATTCGGTTTAACTGCTGAGTTTTGAACTCCTAAGGGGAAGCTCATCAAAAAAAATCAAAATAACTAATCGTGAGGAATTATGCATTCTAGAAAAAGCAGTGGTTGATGAAAAATAGGGTCACCCCTGATAACAAAATTTTCAAACCCGGTAAGACATCTCATCGATTCGAGATTTACCATCGTTCTGTACTTGCCTATATACGTATGTAAATTTTATAATGGGGCTTTCGTAGATAATGAACCGGATGATGGTGATTTTGAAGATTTAGAAGAAACTTTGGAGGATCCTCTACAAACTCCGGTGAAGTTACCAGAGAAAGGTAAACCTACTGGGTTAACCCGAGTCGTGAAAAATGAAAATATTGGACCATTGACTTCTGCAACTTCTGATGATGACATGGACGTTTAGAAATGTTTCTTCGATATGATTATCGGTGACTACTTTGTTAGTAATTTCTTTGTTTTATAGATAAACTTTCTCATTAAATCTGACTCAAATCTAACTCAAATTGGCCTGTATTCGACTTGACATTATCAAAGTCTATTACCAACTTAGCCATCCATCAATTCATTAAATAGTAGTCTTAGGAACGTTCCGTTTATTGGCAATTGCTCAATGATTAGGTGGATCCGACTCCTTCATCGATTATGATTCCGTTACATATTATAATATTGCGTTGCGTCAGGGCTCCAAACATTAAATTCATAGATAAGGGATGGCTGAAGAAATTGAGTTCAACAATCCTTGTTGTTGTGATTGTAGCCTTCAGGAAGGGGTTGGATGGATAGCTGCGTTCGAATTTGTAAGAACATATTTTAAAGTAATGATGTACAGCAGGAAAAATTAATATTTAACAAAAATATATGTGTCTAGTTATGGGGTATAATAAATGCTGTAGTAGGCATTTCGTACATGGTAGTTTCGCAGAACGCCGACAAGCGTATTCGAACTAACTCTTCCACAGATTTGGTTAAAGATAGAGACTGGAGACAATTCGGAGATGAACATCGTAAGTTAATGAATTTATCAGCACTTCTATTTTAAAGCACCTTCGTTGTGTATGAAGTAAAGGACTAATTCTGCAAACTTTTATTTATCAGAACACGGGATTTCCGGACTTATTGGTCTTCATTGCGTGGAGTTAATTCTAGCCGTGTTTCTAATGCTTGCATCCTCAAGGGTAAGCCCCGTGAGCCTTAAAACACACTTTATGATCTTTCATGTGATATCCTTCATTGAGAGCTTGTAATCAATCTGCTAATTTGATGAATCTTTTATTATGTTAAGCGAATCCGAAACTTATGTTTCATGTGGATTGTCATAATCGGATTGGTCTTGTTAGCAGAAATCGCAGTGACTGCCCTCGACCCCTTTTCCTTGACATTCATCCTAGTAGGAATAAATCCAATCCGACTTTATTTCGCGTTCATTGTTTTTTCTCTAGCCTCAGAAATCCTACGATATCCTCAAGGACCTCCCCGGATAATTGCACAACCTGTAAACCCAATATACGTCGAACGTCCGGTGTATGGATCTGCTCCGGTTGTCATGCCTGCATATGGATACAGTCCTTATGGATACAGTCCTTATGGATACGGATACAGTCCTTATGGGTATGGTTATGGAGATAGTGCCTTACTTGGCGCTGGTTTAGGTTTAGGATTGGGATTAGGTCTGGGTGGAGGCTACGGCGGCTACGGTGGGGGCGGTTATTATGATGACTGCTATTTTTAATAGCCATCAATCCTCCCTGCAGAAAAATAATTCGCCAGATCAGAAGAATCGCTATTAACTGGATCAGTGGACGCCTATTTAAACTGAATTGAGAAAACGATGAGTTAAGATTTTAAATCTTAATTACAACTTACGCAATGATTTTAAATTCCAATGTCAAATATTGCTACCTACTAAATCCTAATCTTCAGTCAAAACCCAAAATTAATGAACCCTAGTTGCTTTCAAAACATATACATTTTCCATCCTGGCGTTCATATTCCGATTCCATTTCCATCAAATCATAACTCGTAGCCAAAGTACATTGAATTTCAAAGGCTAGTCTAAAAGTTGATCATGCTATAATGATAAAATGCCTGAAATATTAACAGTAGCTGCCTAGCATTGTTCTTGGATTTTTACCAAGAACAAAGTGATCGATAGCATCTAACTCGCCGACATGTACACCCCACAATCGGACTCATAGAGCTAGCATTCCCACCAAAGTACCATTCAAACCGAGAAAACCCGGCCCCTCGGCCTTGTATCTCTGCTCGGCGAGTTGTGCTCAATATTGCATACGACGTAGTAAGGAACTTGTCTACTATTCCGTGTCTGGTGGTGGTGTGTCTTCTCTCACTCTCTTCAGTCTCCTCAACGAATGGTGGCCCATTATTTCCCTGTTTCATCTCCAATTTAATTCACCCCATTTATAGAGAAAGAGTTGTTAATTAATTAACTCGGTCAAGTTAAGTGCCGGTGGGGGCTCTTGTCTTGCATGGAGGGTATTCATCACGACGGCAGGTGAGTGTCAACTGGAGTTTAATTTCAATTTATTTCTTCACAACATTTTAAGAAATCCTTTATTCTGCTGAATAAATGCCGCATGGATCATCATGGGTATAGTGCACCATATCTGTAGGGAGATAGAGTGTGCTAGTAGGTTGTGCAGGGCTGATTTAGTTTTGTCATAGTTGCTTGGCTATTGCATGTGGTCTTGAGGAAGACTAACTAACATGGCCAACGCATGGTCATTGTTTTTGCGTATTGGCTCTCATGCCTTTTTATTAGCTTCAATTTAGTTGCAGCATGGTGTGTAAGGCAGGGAGTAGGCACTCTACCGGTGGTTTAAAGGAGAGATTTAATTTTATGGACGGGCAGTTCGGGTTTATATTTTGTGTTGTGGTGATTGTGGACTTGTGACTTGTGATATTTTTTTTAGTTAGCTTAAGTTAGCTTGTCCTGCTTCGTTATGTGGTACGAGGCGTAGCAGTTTAAAAATAATAATTTTACCTTTCTGTGAAGTGTGAGCCCCTGCACATGCACCCTGAGCTGAGGGAGGGTGAACTAAAGTTGAAGGCAGGGGTCTAATTCAATCTAATTTGCATTTTGTAAGTCAAGTTTTAGTTATTTTATGGAAAATGTGAGATCCAGCTGTTAATTGGAGTATTGATTTTAGTTGTTGTGACTTTTAGGTAATTAGGGACATTGGGTTAGAGTTATTATTTATCATGACACATGAAGTCATGAATGAATGGGGATGAAGTAGCATGTTGTATAATTGATGGATGTGTAGAGAGATGCATTGTCTTTGTATGGTTGTACATATTTTATTTTATTTTCGACATTCCTTTGTTTATGTATTTTTTTGTAGCTGTTAGTTTGTAGAGTGAACAATTATAGCAATTGGTTGTAAATTTGAAGTAGTTTTGGCGTGGTAGTTCATAGTTTGTAGTCTGTAAATAATCTGTAATTAGTAGTATTCTATTGCAGTTCACAGTAGGTTGGGCTGGATGTGGATTTTGATTGAATGTGTTAAATATAACGCTTTATATAAGTATTACTATTGAGCAGGAGATCTGGAGATGATAATCTTTGTATTTCGTGTACGTATGCCTTTCATATATTTACTAAAAATAAAATAGGGAATTCAAATGGGATACGATGCAGTCCAGTAGGTCGGTTATGGCCGGGTTATTTTTATTGTCTTCATGTCTAAGAGAGAGAGATTCTAAAGATGTAGATTAGACTGATAAGGATTTTTTTTAAATCCATCAAGCCTTCTTCTTGGCTACGACTCCTTAATGCATATAATTATTATACCTCTAAGTAACTAAGTATTTTATTATTTAAACATTTGAGTAATGACCACTCCGGTGGGTGTCTTCCGTTGTAACCGTTCCTTTTTTTGAGTTCGCTATATAAGATACAATCAGATCTACGGGAATTACAGAAATGTGGTAGGAAGTGGGAACCAAGAATTCCTTGGACTTACAGTTTAATATTTCAATTAAAAAATAATCACCCCCACCCTCCGCGAGTAAATCCAAACAGTTTTGAAGTGAAAGAAAAGAGTTTCGGATTTTAAGCATATGAAGTTTAAAAATATTAGCCTATTATAATTGGAGATTGGGGCCCCCACTGACCCAATTATGGTATGAAGAAATTAAAGGAAAACTTAAATATTAATTGAATGCATTTTGAGATGTGACCATACAGGATGCATTCGTATCTTGGTTCAATATCCAGAAATACCAGTTGGCTAATAATCTATTACTATTACTTACTACATGCTACATATACAAAGAAAATAGTATAAACATACGTGTCGAGTAGATAAATATCGTACAAAAGCGTGTTTGTATCAATCAGTACCTGAAAGGTGTGTCTTAATTTCTTCAGGAATTATTAATGGCCATGGTAGGGCAAAGTACGTCAGTTATATTATTATATTAAGTTAATGAAGGAAGGTGTTTGTTTGGTCTCTCTTGTCCACTCGTACAATATGCAGTAGCAGAGCTAGTAGGATTGTGATTAGGCATTAGGCCATTCCATTGCATTGTCTATTTACATAGGCACTTGAAACATGTCGTAGACAAGGTTATCCTTTATTCACTAAAAACTCCAGCCAACCTGAGCCAGCAGTTCCTATCCTAATGTCCCTATGATTTTTCTGCTGGAAGCTGCAACACCACAGAGTTTTTTTTCAAGTAATGGAATAGCGATAGTAGGGGACGTAAATGGGACATATTTATGTTTATCAATTTCCTTATCAAATGAAGTGTGTGAGCGAATTGAAAAATTGATCTGGGTTAGAATTAGAAGTGTAACTTCAGTTCATATAAATAAATGCGCATAAAGTCTTGCACGACTGCCGTCCTTTGTATCTCTCGTATGGGACTGACTGACCTTGTCAAATGTGTATGTGTGCTGTATGTATGTATTACTTGGTATGTTTGTGATGAGATGCGAGATTATTTATTTATTAATTTATTATCTTTTTTGCAGTCAGACGACATGGAGTATGTTGTGGAGAAATGACCGGATAACAAGAAAGTTGCTATCCCAGGACGATATGATGTTCGAGAGTCTTCGACAAACTTCCTAGAGAATTTCCATAAGGATTGAATGACTGATTGAGTGTAAAAGCTCGTAGCTATAGGTAAGTTGAAATTGAAGTAAAGACTTTCAGCGTTTGTTTCTGTAAAAATTCATTCAAGATGCTAGACGTTTATTTTTTATAAATAAAAATATAAAAATACATTTTGTCAAGGTCATATTACTTTAATGATTTAATATAATGCTGTGTGCTTAGAAATCAAGAGATTGAAGAAAACATTTAAAGAAAAAGCAGAATGGCTTCATCAGTTCCAGAGGGAGCTCCTTCGTCTTCCAGATTCCATGAACCAGCTACTGGAATTAAAACCATGCCATCAGCGAATAATTTTGCGAATGGTACCTCATATGCCAAGATCGTTCTCCGACTTAATGATGACAATGAAAATATAATTACTACTAGCAATACTACTGGTGTTTTAAAAGGCACAGAGAATAGAGGGGGAAATAGTTTCAGAAGCCGAAATACTGAGCCTATCAATAAGCATGTCGGTAAGCCTCATTATAAGCAATCAGGTATTCCTGCTGAAAAGAAGGTACCACTGGGTTTCGCCAACGCCAAAGCGAAGCAAGTGAATACGGATGTGGCCGAGAAACCCAATCCTGAAACACACGTAGATGACTTTGAAATGGTTGTTAGGAAAAGCCGATCTAATAATGGAAATGGGAACAATCCAAAGTTTCGAAAAGGGAAAGGTGAAGATGTTCCTGCTCAATCAAGGGAGTTCAATCCCCGAAGAAACCATCGACATAGGTTCTTCAACGATCGAGAGAAGCCAAAATCGCAAGACAATGACAGTTCAGCTGATCCGCATGAAGCAGTTCCTATTCAACAACGTACATTGCATCGTAACCAGAGCGCTCACATTGAAAGTAAAAGCAACGGATCAACTACAGAGACTGTTAAATCAACTACATGCGGAGAAACAGAGTTGAAACCGAATCATACTAGTTCGGTTGAATCGGAGCCCAGTGAAATTGCTAACGACATCAGAAGCAGTCAAAGTGTTAATGGATGTGCTTGTACTGAAAATGTCGATGACATAAACTCTGAGGTGAGTAAACCACATTTTGTTTTGGCACCGCCACCAAAAATTAACCCTTGGCTCATCAAATGTACGACGACATCAACGGTCATTGTCAAAGAAGCTCCCAAAACCACTCATAGTCAGGGGACATCACACGCATCTCATATCAAGGAACCCACCGCAACCGTAAACGGGGTTCAAGGAAGTAACAAAAACAACCATAGAAGTAGTCATTCTAATAGTTCTGTCGGTGTAGCTCACCATCCGAGTTACGCTAAGCAAGCTCAACCGTATCCTGGCAAATTGCCAGAAGCAAATCTCGGTAATCGAATTGCAGCAAAATTGCCGTCTCAAGCTCAGCAAAAATCTGCAGGTATGTTCATTTACTATCTATCAAGTATTGTAATCGTAAACTATTGTTGATTAAGCAGGTAATACAGTCTAGATGTCGTTCTGTTTTAATAAATTGCGATTCTAAGAATAGATCAAACCTTAATATATATCAAGGAAAGTGTAAACTCAAATTTAGAGTAGAAATTCTGGTCGCATTCTTTCTGCATATGTTCGATGTATGCAGCTAAAAACAATCTATTTTCGTATTTCGTTTGTGTACAAATAGTTCAAGTCACTAGACAGTTAGATCAAGCCATTTCAAAGACTGTGAATTTCATTTGGATACACACAATTTTGTAGCTGGCTCGGATTTAAGATTTTTAAACAGACCTTTAATTGTGTTGAGATTGGTAGAACTTCTAGAAGAATTTATTGAACCCTAGAAATCGGTTTGTACAACTGGAATTTATTTTGTACCTGTTTGTGACGTCGTAGAATCTGGCGAAAAAGCAAAACAAAGTCGGACTACTACCTCAACACCCAGTAGCTTAAAGGATGTTGCGAAGCAGGAACTTAAAGGAACTGGCTCTGACGATTGGCCAACACTTGAGCAAGCTGCAGTAGTTCCTGTGCCAGCTGGAAAGAAGCCGGACTTCGGTAAAATAGTTCGATTCCGATCAAGTGCTACAGAATCTACTGATTCTGGCAGTGAAGATTTATTCCGTGTACGTTCAACAGCTAAGCGAATATCAGTTTCTGATTCAAATGAAGACATGAAGCATTCTCAGTGCAGTACGTCAGATGCGATAAGTGATGACGGTCCATCCGGAGCGTCGAGTTCGTGTGATGCTGAAGGGATCACTTCCATAGATGCAATCCCAAAATTAACCCATCATGGTAGTCTTTCCAGTGACGAGAACGAACTTGAGCCGGAAGCTGTTCAAGGAAATGGGGGGAGAGGAAGACGAGCACCAAGGCAAAAATGGGTACCATTGAGCCTTCCAGAGAATTCACAAGGAAAATCGCATCGCAGACTTAATCAAGATAGAAGTTTGAGCGAGAGTGATAGAAGAAAAGACAAAGAAAATAGTACCCCTGGTAAAGATCAAGGTATGTATTGTGTAAAGCTATATAAAATTTTAATAACAAATGCAAGCTAACAAATATAAAAAAAAATTTAAATTATTTAGATGGACCAGAGGGAAGGCCTAGAGGATATGGTGCATCTAGACGAGGAACTGGTGTAAGAGGACGTGGGGTATCAGGTCGAGGGGGAGTCGGACGATATTATAGACGACATGATAATGATCCCTTGTCGTCTTCAGCTCCTGTTGGAGACTATACTGACTATCCCCCAGATTTTACCACCTTACAACCTGTATTTTCAGCTGTTCCAGAGTTTATAATGCCGTACGTAACACCAGCATTTTATCAAGCCCCGTTTACACCGCCTCCATGTGCTGTGGTAGAAGAAGGGCAGATCGCATCTGCTTTTGTTCCTGTTGATGTGGCAATTGTTACTGAGATGGTGAAGAAACAAATGTGAGTAGAACTTTCTTAATTGTTGAGAAATTAAATTTCAATCTTCGAATGATTTTGTTTTCCAGAGAATATTACTTCAGTGCCGAAAACTTGGGGAAAGACTTTTATTTGAGAAGGAAAATGCGAAAAGATGGATTTCTTCTGATTGCTGTAATTGCGAACTTCCCTAGAATAAAAAACATGACACAAGATTTAAGTGTTATTGTCGGAGGTATTAAACTCTCGGAAGAGCTTGAACTGAGTGAAGATTCAACTTGTGTTAGGGGTAAAGACGAACCAGAGAAATGGCCAATTGAGGATGAAAATTCAATAGAATTGCAACCTCTGAAGTTTATGCCTTCGCAACCAATTTTGGTTCCAATGCCAATGGTTCTAGGATATCCATCACAAGCAATTTCAATGGCTCCTGTTGGTTTAGTTTCTCCCATCGCTTTTAGTCCTACGTCACTATCTGGTATTGGAAATGGGGAAATGCTCAATCCCAATGTTGCAGAATTCGTACCCAAGTCCAAAGTATTGCTGTCCAATGAAAGTAGCACAAAGATTGAAGATCACAAGCTATCAAAAAATATTTTGGAGGGTGAAGAAATTCCTCAAAAGTCTTTAATTAAAGACACAATTAAAAACGAAAATACTGGTGCACCTGGTTCAGTTTCAGGAAATGTTGACTCCATCTCTATTTCAGAGAAGACTTATTCAAATGCAAATGACAGTCTATTAAAATCTACTAAAGACATCAAGGAGGGTGATAAATCAGAAAAAGGATCGAAAGCCGGACTCACTAAAGCAGAAGTAGATGAGCTATGGCAGGAGGTCAAGAAAAAACCAAAACCTGTGTGTAGAATAAAACGTCGATTGCATTCTATAGACGGGGACGTAGATCAAACCCAGTCGCAATTTCAATTTGAAGAAGAACTTGAGCTTCCGTCCAGAACCAGAACCATCAGCCGCAATAGCAGACACAGCATGTAAGTTTTTTAGTTCTAAATATAAAAATATTGAATTGAAAACGTATTGAACATGATGATTGCGAACTTCTTTCCCCGACAGACTTTGGTTTCGATATTCCTTGGTGATTTTTTGTTGTTCACTGATAAAATTTTCAGATTTTTTTAAACTAGTCAAGATTTTGTGGTCAAATTAACTGACCGAAGTTCGTCTATTAATATATTATAGATCGGAAGACTCGGAAGATGAGCTGAGCGATTCAGAAATTGACAGGATTGTAATAGTGATGCAAAGAAACAGATCAGATAGCGTAACCACAACCGTCGTGGCTCCATCGCCTCCGAACAGACCGCCGAAGCATGAGGGACATGACCGGACAGGTCATAGGACAACTCGAACGAAAATGACTCAAGATTTGGCCCAAGTAATTAACGACGGTCTTCGTTATTACGAAGATGACTTCAGAACCGAAACTGATGGTCACGGTTCTAAATCAGGCAGCTTTGCAACTGTCAATGTCATTTCCAAAGCCCACTTTGAAAAGCTAGTTTCACCTCTTCCCCGGTAAGTAACTAACTAGTCGGCTAAAAAAGAGTGGGCGTATAGACTTTGATACCAAAAAAAAACAAATTCGTCAATTTTAAAACAGTGCTTTTTTATTATTTATAATTCAGAGCAATTAATCCCGAGTTCCCACCTCCACCACCTGCACCTTGTAATACACCGATGAATCCTTCTCAACTTCAGGAGCAAGCAATTGTATGCTTATATTTGTTTATTATCAAGAAAATTATTATTATTAACTAATCAATGCAATGCTCTGACAGAGTTCAATTGAATTTTTGTATTTTCTAATAGGTCGAGACAAATGTTGGGAAATCACGTGGGAAGACTAGAACCCGTCGTCGTTCGGCGAGATTCTATCCTGTGGATGAAGCGTCGGGCAGCAAAGAACATAATGTGGGGTGGATCAAGGATAGCAAGAGAAGACGCAGTAGAACGATAAGCATGAAGTAAGATTATATTGTACATTGTTTTTAATGTACGATGTACGGAATAATTTTCGATTTAGTAAGAAAGAAAATACTAGAATAAGAAAGCACTTGCTAGAGCGTGGCCTGAAATTTTCCATTACAAGCCAGGTGTAGAACAAATGCTAAATTAAAAATGATGAGCATTCGGGGTGGTTTATGGTTAAGTTTCACCTTCAATCCTTTGGAGCTTGTCAGACAGTTTTTATCACGTACTTTTAAAAGTACAAACAAGTCTAATCTAATTTAAGTTTCGGTGTATTGAGTAATCTGTTTTTTAATTATGATTTTTTAATACTTTTGAGTAGTAGTACCGGAACTGAAGGGGATGTCGGCAGCTTATCATCCAGCCTTCCACAGTCATTACCAGCTTTTCAGCATCCATCGCACGCGTTACTCCAAGAAAACGGTTTTGTTCAGCAGTTGTATCATAAGTACCATGTCCGATGTCTCAAAGGTAATTTTGTGAATAACAAATATTAAACCGTCACGTACACACGTTATATGATGATTTTGAGCTTCTTTCCCCGACAGACGTTTGGTTTCATTTTTCATGGTGATTCATGTTGTTCACTGATCAGTTAAATTAAAACTCAATTTGGCCGCCTAGAAAATCTGGGTATTTTGTTTTAATCTCAGTTTATTGATGTATGGCTTTTAGAGAGGAATAAACAAGGACCTGGTGCTTCTCAAGAGATGAATACGCTTTTCCGATTCTGGTCATTTTTCTTGCGAGAAAATTTTAACAGAAACATGTATGCAGAGTTCAAAAGTCTGGCGTTAGAAGACGCTAAGTTAGGCTACCGGTAAGGATACACAAAATGAACAAACCTCCGTGTAATTATTCGGAGACATTTTAAAATATTGTGTATTTTATTTCTGTTTCCCACAGGTATGGATTGGAATGTCTCTTCAGGTTCTTCAGCTATGGATTAGAAGCCAAATTTCGTAAGGAAGTTTACGAAGATTTTCAAGCAGAGACATTGAGAGACTTTAATAACGGGGGAGAATTGTACGGCCTGGAGAAGTTCTGGGCTTTTTTGAAGTATTTCAAAAAGGCTAAAGAGTTACGAGTTGATCCCGAAATTCGTAAAGTGTTGGATGGGTTCAAAACGATTGATGACTTCAAAAAAGCAGTAAGCTAGTTTTTAATCTATTTCTGAAATTTTAAAAGTAAATCAATGCTAGAGTAGCTAGAGTTGACCGTATCGTATCCACTTACTTACATCGGTTTTATTGACTATATTTACATAGAACGCTGCAAGGGGAACCACGCCTGGAGGTGCCCGACGACGACGAATGTCAGAGTCTGACAAAGTAGGAGAGCTGAGAAGCCCAGCTGGATTGCAAGGACATTCGTCAGGTCCTATGCCAGGACCATCGAGAAGACGAAGAGCTGTATCAGAGTGTATTTCGGTACCTCAGAAGCCGCAATCATCAGCTTCCAGTGGTCCGAAACATAATCGTTCATGAAAAAGAAGACTTACCATTGATTTGTACTACTGACCTGTTCCTGATGGACTTGAAATTTTAAGGTGAACTAACCCAATGTTGAAAAAAATCAAGCCTAGCTATATCAGTAAGCAATGAAAAATGTGTATGTTCATAAGGAGAAATCTTAATTTGTATTGTGTCACGAATTTATATCTTATGGAGGTTGAAAATCGATTCAACTGTTCGTTTATAGTTGCCGTAAATCTTGTGTAGTCGTTAGTAGACTGACTTTGTAGTTAGATTGGATTGTTATTCCGATCGGGTGTGGGTAGTAAGTTGTTGGACTTGATTGTTGACTAAGCGTGAAGTGGAAAAATTTTGGGATTAACCACAGATTATTGCATTTAGAGATTGAGAAGGTTTAATAGTATGTACTAATGAGTTGATGCATGAGCTTCACGTGGTGGTTGATTGATGATTTAATTGTTGTCTGATATTTTACTTAACATTATCGAAAAGAAGACCAAGATCCATGATAACTAAAATTATTTTTTTGATGCCTTATCTTATTACTTGAATTCTATGCACTTAGTGTTGCACTAATATATTCAAAAAAATATTAACATGAAGCAAAGAAAATGTAAATAATTGTACAACTCTCATGGGTTATTTAGTTGATCTAGAATTGTATTATGCATAGGAGCTGCTCCTAAATGCAACTACTTCCTTCTACATGCTACAACATATCCTCATTATTCTGATATTTTAAAAAGAAAAAAAAAGTTTATATCTCAAACAAATTTACATAACGAAAAAAACTATAAAAATTTATATAATGTTCGATAAAGTGAAGAAAAAAATATTTACGAAATACGTTTATGAAGACAAACATACTTTAAAGAGAATAATATTATACTTAAACTTATTATCGTTGTATGGTTTCTGATTTGAAGGCGCTAAATGATAAAAAAGAGTAATAAAAATCTGAATACATTTCAATAAAATCAAAGCTAACACTTGTGACTTAAATTATTACTTAAAAAGGGTTGTGAAATCAGGACGGAAATAAAGATTTGACTCTTCCTCAGGCATCTATGGCGTCAATGTTTTGGTCCTGTCTGTGCTGCATGGAACATTGGAATATGTTTGGAAATGTCGGTATTTACCAACTCATTCAAAGCTTGAGTCGAGGGATAAGAATAATTTACCCAAGTCCATTACAAGTGCAAATGTAATAATATGTTGCGTCCTTTTTAATCAATAAACTTCGACGGTGCCAGGCTACTCAGCGTGACGAACTCGTCGACTCATATATTCGTCGCGCCTAAGTCAGCGCCGTATTAAATTA
>JAQFYM010001808.1:0-28777 GCA_034694785.1 Agrenia bidenticulata | reverse complement strand
AACAATACAGCTTTAGAAAGTAATTATTTTGTAGTTGGATAATAAATTTGTATAGAAAAACGACTACTGCAAATCGCAATTCAAGGACATTAAAATATATCTGACTATCTTATAAATAAATATATAGCAATCTTATTTATCGTTTTCTAATATTGACAAAAGTTTTTTCTTTTAAAATAAGTTTTACAAAAACAATGTTTTGTTTTTTGGGGCCCTCTGAGCCGGGGGCCCGGGGGCTCATGCCCTTAGTGGCTCTTCCCCTTAATCCGCCCCTGAAAATGATAGTTAAAAATATAATTTTAGTAACACATAATGCAAATCAAAATATAGGAAAAGAAATCTATCTGACTTTCTTATAAACGAATATGCAAAACCTACAATTTTCATGCACATAATAAAAAGATTTTTTTTGGAAATACGTTTGTAGATTAATCAATTTATATATATTTGGCCCCCCCAAGCCCAGGCTTCAGGGCACATATCCAAAGTGCTCGCCCTTGCTAGTCCGCCTCTAGAGAACACCGTAGGTATAACTTTCTAATGAATTTGGCGTTATTTAAAACAACACAATAATAAGTTAATGTGCAATCTTATTATGTTTTGTGAAAAAGGGCGTACTTTTTATACAAAATATCATTGTTGTTGTTATTGTTTTGTATTATAGACGTTGATGTTAATATTAGCTATGGGTTTAAAAAACCCCATGGTTCTCTTATTCCATAATCCAACTTTTCTTTGTGTACTCAAAAAAATTCTATATGTAAAACCAAAGTAAATACTCTTACTAATGACATATAGTAAATTAAAATATCAATCTCTACTGTATACAAATCTCTTACCTAGCAAATTTTTAATTTTTCTTAGTAAAGAGGTCTTTAAGTTGTTATTTTTTTTACTCATAATAACTCATACTAAAAAACTTTTTATATGGTTCTCATTTCTGTTTTTTACATTTCAAAAACATAAATTAGCATAATAACACGGTTAATTTTTTTTATGTCAATATTTGTCTAAATGTTTTTTTTTGTCAACAACCGAAAAAATCTACTTAAAACATTTTACGTACGCAGGAACATGGTCATTATATAGTAAACCCTTTATTTTTTTCTAACGTAAAAAGCATTTAGTTGTACAGTAATCGTAACCGCTTTAGCTTAAAAAGACAATTTGATTTGCAAAATTATTAACAGGTGATCAATTTTTAGTAATTTTCAATTATATTGTCTATTAGAAGAAAACGTAATTCTTTAATAGAACACTGTTGTTGTTGGAATCAGCTTGTGCTTGTTGCTGTGATATTGCAAAGCAAAATCGTCATTAATATTTTGTTTTGTTTTAACGTTTTGTTCAATTTATTTATATGTGCGTTTCTGTATATGCCCAAAGTCATATGGTATATGCTCTTGCAAATTTTATCTAGTTTTATCTTATGCTGTAGCTATACTAGTACGTAATCGAGGGGCAGGGGGAGGGGGGTGAGTCCCTTCCTACAGAAAATTGTCCACGCCTTATTTAAGTGGGTTATTTTGTGCAGATATTTTTTTTTTGATGAAAAAAAAAATTAACCTAAAATTTTGAATTAAAGTTTATAAAAAAATATTAAAGTTTAGAACATCTAAAAATACGGTTTTTACTGCTCCTTTATATTGAAAACACCGACTAGTCCCTTGCTTAAAAAATACTGGGTAAGACTCTGCTTAATCAGATTAAGTTTTGTATAACACAAAAAATTATTAATTTTCAAGCTCGATCAAGTTACTTAAAAATGTTTTTTGAAAGAAAGTAATCCAGCCGGGTTTACAAATTTCCGGATTTCAAGTCGGGTTCGGATTCAGTTTTTTTATGTCAATTGGAAATATGTAAAACTATGTTAATATTAAACTGCAAACATGCAATTGAATGTTTTTTTTTGTTGCAAGTAAAAATATCTAAATGTAAAAAGACTTATATACAAAGTGTAAAATAAATTTTTATACGATAGAAAAAAAGATTTTTAAACATTGCGATTTTTATATTTTTAAATATGCTTCCGTCCAAAAGTGAATAAAATACATCATAAAACACTGTTCCTTCCTTTATCCGGTATCAAACTTATACGACATGTATGTCAGATGTAGCATCTGACCAACAGGCATATTGAAAATTTTTATGAAACAATGGAAGAAGTATTTCTTTCAAAGAAACATAGTTGTAATATAAGACTTTTTTTGAATTAATATATAACGAATAACATCGTTTGGTATACGGCCTTGAAATAGTATCCGTATGGCCAAAAATATGAGTTTTTCAAAATATTCTATGATTGCCTTTTCTAGTATCTGAATCGAATTAATATACGCAAAAACTATTTGTATGTGCAAAGTTTGTCCAGAACCAGATTAACGCAAAAAAAACCGTTTACATTTTTTTTTATTTCATTTTTGTTATTTTATCATATAAAATTCCCTAATAGTATCCGACTCGGGAAAAACACGGATACAACTGAAAAACTTTAAATATTAAACCGCGTTATCCTTTTTTTAGTTGTTCTTATGTTAGTCACCGTAAAAACGTTTAACTAATTTAGATATTATTGAACTTCAGCATCACTATGTTTTTTATAAAAGTTTTTAAATGCATATACAAAGTACTGATCCATGTTGTCATATAGTTTTATTGTACCAATGTATATTATTATACTAATCACAAAAATACAATTTATGCTATCAAAACCAAAATTTACTGGAAGTTCTGCATGAATAAATTTTATTAGCAGAATGTTTATTTGTAAAAAATTGACAGATCTACTTTATGCCAATAAAATTGCAAAAGATGTGTAGAAAACTTTGCGTGACGCAGTCGTGTTTCGGATGTAACCAAAACTTGGCAAACAGTAATTATTTATTAAAAGTTTGTATTTTTTTATAGTTATCAAATTAAATAAAATATCGCAACATCATGTCTTATATAATCTGCTACTATTTCTTTAGATACTTCTTTGAATGCAAAGTTAAGATTGATTTCTGTGTAGAATTTTATCTATGAGCAAATGTTTAATATGTTGTAAATATTCAGCCATGATAGCATGCAATCGTTCGTATTGTAATATATAAAACATCATCTATTATTGTAATAGTATTTACGTTAAAAAAGCATAGGCGTAAACATGTACAGAACAAATAAGTATGTTAAAATTTCTGACAAAAAAGAATTTTATAGAGAAAAAACTTTGGTTTTCCAAATAAACACAAAAAAAAACCGGCCACTTTTTCACGGGTAATACCAACTTCCGGGTTACAGAACGGGTTTGTCCGGGCACAATAACCTAATTTTTCGGGTCATGTATAAGTCGGTTACGATCTTTCTTACATGACCTATAATTAACATGGTTTTTATGCTTATTGTGTAAAGTAACCTAGAAGAAAAAACATGGAGCTTTAAGGGTACATTGTATTTTTTGTGGTAAGAGCGGCATGCGAAATGTCGTCAAGCCTCGCAATTTTTTATCAACTGTGATGCAAACTTTACTTCAAGTGCTTTATATAATCAATCTTTGGTTTATTTTATTACCAGTTGTTTTTCTTGGTTACTCATTGGCATGTCTAGCAAGCATAAGTATTTTTGTTGCAGTCTTCAACTTTAAAATATTTTTTTTTGCGTTCTATAACGAAAATAATTCCCAATCAAAATTTTTTAAAAGGTGTTATTTTTTTGCAATGTCGCACGAGTAAAAAACTTGCTTTACTTCTTTGTTCTCAAAACCTATTGTAAGTGTTCTTTTGCGGACTTAATATTAATATTGTAGATTTTGAATACTTCTGAGGTAAGGGTATGTTGTTTTTACATGAATTTGTCGCAGTTTTTATATACAGTAGAATACTATAGAATGACAGTTGTTAAGATGAAAAATATAACCATATATGGTAAAGTGCTTAAGGAGAATTGTCCTCATATACTAAAATAATTATTAGAAACTAAAAAAATAATGCCCTGTAGATTTCATATTTATTTGAAAATTACTTTATACCTTTTGTTTTCTTATGTAATTATCAAAATCCCTCAAGATGAAATCGTATCAAAAATGAGAGATCCGCTGTACATCGACAGGCTTCATACTGATTTTTGGCTGTATTGACGGTGTATATAACATTTACATTATCATCACGGCTTTTTATGCCACAAACTATATTTGTGCTATAAAAAAATTAATGCTACGTTGTTAGGCTGTTTTTTACAAAATGTAAAGCTAATTTTTTTGCTTTAGCTCTAGTATTTTTTTAGTGTATAATATACATAAAATTATAGTAAAAAATAAAATCTTTATGGTAGATTAAAAAATAGTTCCGAAAATGCATTTGTGTCACTTAATGTACCGAGTGAACCCAGGTTAAAATGAAGTATATGACTTACGTCTAGTTGCTGTATAGAAAAAACCAAAGAGTAAATCAGATAAAAAATGTTAAGTAAGTTTTGCATTGGTATGTATTTTTCCAGTAGAGCTGTTGTTTTTTTCTTGACGTATCAAATAATCTGATTCTTAACAAAATAGAAAAAAATGATATAAATTAGTACCAGTTTTAAACGTTTTTGTATGTTCTTTTACCTTTGCACATAATCACATTTTTTTCTGTGCTTTTAATACAGTAAAAACAGTTATACCTCATATCAATTTGAATATAATACACAAAAAGGGTTTTGAACATTTTTTGCAGAAGAAATTCTTACTTAACGATAACGAAGCTAAAAAAAAATATTTTAACTAGTTTTATTGCATTTAAAATAACTAGAATGGCAAGAATAATTTTCTGATTTATTTTAAAAAGTAGAAATATAAACTAATTTTAAGTTTCATGTTTTTTTTTAAAATCTTATTTACATCAACCAACTGAAAAAGCGTATAAATCATTAATTTAAAAAGTTTACCGTACGATAGTTTTTTGACGAATTTAAAGAAAATGTAAATATATAACAAAAAACTCTATAAATAGCTGTGTTTTATAACTTATATTTACTATGTATAATTAAAAAGTATAAAAAACTATCGTTATAAATTCTTGAGAAAAGTTGTGAGCTTACAATTTTTTAAAAAATATTTCAAATATGATTGTTATTTTGTTAAGACATATTTTCACTGTATAGCATGATTTTTTGTAGGGTACGTATTGTTTTTTATCTATGGTATTTTGAGGGTAAAACTACCTAAGGTAAAAAGCTAAAAACACCATGGGTAAAGTTACAAACAAACTATATTTACTCAAAAAAATTTTATAACCATGGGGTATTTTTTGCCGATGCTTACAAAAAAGCAAAAGTTTTACCTACAGGTAGGGGTATACCCAAGAGTACAATTTTTACACTCCCTAAAATTCCATTTTACACATATGTAAAATTTAAACCATGGTTAAAATTTTAGGGCAAAAACGTTTAAAACTTTACCCATGGTTGCATTTTAACACGTTCCCTAAGTCATAATAAAATATTTAAAATGTTTGCTAAAAAGTGTTTTATATCTATTTAGAACCTTAAATGCACTAATATTTAGGTATAAGGGATTTTTTATGTGGGTATGCTTTCACAGTTGTTAAACGGAGGGTGAGGCTAAAGTCGGCCAAGGCAGGCCCCAAAATCATACGCAATTAGTTTTACATAAAAGTAAAGGCTATTTACTTTGTGTAATTTTTTAATGCTTATTTAAAATGATATAAAAATTTTTTACTTTTTTTTCAAAGAAAATTATAAACTTAAAACCGCCTGTAACCGAAAAACTTAACATATTGTTTTTTAAAACTCTGAACAAGTAGATTTACGACCATCAGTGCTTTTTAGGATATCACAATAGGCTTAATGTAAGATAACGTTTAAAAAGAACGTTTTAACATAATTATGCAGCTTTAAAAACAGAATAACAGTAAAAACTACGCAAATCTAATGTAGGTTAAAAAAAATCCTTTTTTTACATCATCATATAAAATTTTATTTACACAATTATTAATACTTATGTAATAAAAGTTTGGGACGTTTATAAAATACTAGTGTTCAAAACAAAAGAAGTACTTTCATGTAATTTTACCCTAATACGCAATTACATAGTTCTCTATTCATAAAAAAAAAAGTATTTCGTTTATAAATCAACGTTTTTTTCTATAATTTATGTCGTATCATTATCGATATTTAACACTACTATAATAAAATTTATGGAACCCGTAGTTTTTTTTGACTATAAAATTACAATATAGAGCAAAAGTTAACGAAAAAAATGCTGATTTTTTTAAAAATATACCCCTTAAAAAGCTATCCATTAAATTGCATGTGAAGTTGTTTTATATCGATATATATAGCAATAAAGTAGTCTTTATCATATCAACTGCAAAAAAATCCTTAGAAGTCATTTGCAACAATTTCATGGTGTTTAATTACTATTATCTTGCTCTTTTTTGCTTTTTTGAAAAACTTAAAAGCATAAATAATTCCAATTTATAAGTTTAAAAATAAGTTTATTATATTTAACCCTTTCACTGATTTTGTAAAATTATAGCTTTCCGAAAATATGGGGTCCCATAAATTCAAGAAACAGTAAAATCCAAAAATATTAAATTTAGCTTTTTCAAAAATGAAGGGCGGTCAAAAATGCTAAACTCTGAATTTTCGCACAAAAATAAAAAATTGCAAGTTAATGGCAGAGACAGCCATAAAATCAAAAAAAAAGAGAAAAATGTGGTTAATTTTCCGCATTTATGGGTCAAAATTGATCTTTATCACCATTTTTACAATATAACATTTTTAACGTGTCCGAGTAAAATTTTATAGATAAATACATAAGAAATAATGTCTAGATCATAATTATATAAATAAAATATTTATACTAATTCATTGTATTTTAAAAGCAAAACTATAGCATATAAACTCCTCAACATAATACAAAAAAGTTTTCGATTACAAATTATCAATGTCTTTACCCAATGAAATAATGTAACTTTATAAAATTTGCTGGATCTTTTATCATGGAAAAATGTTCTTGTCAAAATAGAACAAGTATATAATTTCAAACTACAAAAGCTGGGATGTTGAATATGTTCGAATAATTTTGCGCTATAATGGAAAAGTTATGAAAAAAGTGTTTTTTACTATAGATAATTGTAAATCTATTAAAAAAATATTCTTCTGTCGTATTAGTTTTACATGCAATACATTAAAAATTTAAGATAATTCTATTATTTGTTTATTAATTTTTAAAAAAGCACGAAACATTAGATCATAAACCTTATTAGTAGGGTCCACCACTTGCATATTTTTCTTCAAAAATGCATATTAATCACAGATTTTGCATATTTTTTATATTTTTTGCATATATTTTATCCATTTCTTCTCAATATATGAAAAAAAAGTCGAGTTATTGTCAAAAAATAGGTTTTTTACGCTATAGAATAGCCAACAAAATTTAGGATTAGCACCAATTGCACATTTAATTGTTATTTATGCGAATGTATAGTGAATTTACAATAATTGCATATTTTTGCATATTTTATGAAAATTTCGCATATTTTTGTTGCATATTTGGTGGACCCTACTTATTAGATATAATTGAAATTGACATTTTTTACATAACGTATATATTTATCTATAATTTGATATAAATTTAAATCTAACCGTTAGAATATCCTTACAATTCTTTGCCACTCTATAGTATTTATTAAAAGAATCAACCCCATAAAATCATATTAGTACTATGCAGTGGCGTACCCAGGAATTTTTGAGCCAGAGGGGTAGTCAGTGTTTTTTGCAAAAGTTAGGCTTACAAACCTTATTTTTTGATTTTTTACAGTTTATAATTTTTTTTTGAAAAAATTTGTATTAATAATTTTTACTTTGGATTCTTAAAATGAAAAAAATCTCTGCACAAAAAAAGACACCCCCCCCTTAAATTCAGGCGTGGAAAACTTTCCGAAGGGAGGGGGGTACATTCCCTTTTCCCTCTGGGTATGCTACTGACACAAGGGCAATAAGATACCCGGTAATATTATTATACTGATTTATATATATTTTAATTCTGGTGTAGTAATTTGTTATTTAAAACGTTTAAACGAGGCAAAAACATAGCTGTAAAATTGAACTATGCAATAATAACTATTCAGGCTTAATTTTAGTATTTTCACTATTTAAACGTATTATCAGCATAATAAAAACAAAACACGAAGCAAATATAAAATATTGATAAGTCATAGATCTAAATTATTTTTGTTAGTTTCAATTTTGGTATATTTAATAAATATTTTTTGCACTTGCCATATTTAACCATAATAGCCATTATGAGGGAAATACAAAAAACAATATGCCATAATATGGTCATACCATATTCGTAACATCTTTATTGTAACTATAGTAGCAATTAAGTTGTTCCAAATAGACAAATTATTACTTTCAAGAAATAACAATGATTTAAAGAGAAACCGATAATCATTTGCTATATGTAATTGCTCAGTAAGTACTGGGTTTCTTTTTAATGCATATACGCTCCTCATATGATTTTTTTTTTTGCAAAATTGTTTTATCTTTGAATAGTTTAAAAATATGAAATATTTGATTCGGTGAATACACCAAAAGTTGTTATTACAGGATGATTTGGTAAGGGTTAAAATTGCATTTTTGTGTAAAAATAGTGATTTTTTATGTTTGTTATGTTTTTTTTAATCTGGATGTCCAATTAACAGCTTAAGGACATTATTTTTGGATATCAACAGCTTCAAGGTGTAAATTGTAAATTAAACACACTGTAGGGTTTAGGTTGTCTATTATCTTGTTAAGGTTTTGACCAACCGCTAAGTAATATGCAGCCCGTCACGTAATAACATTTAAAATTACCAATTTAAGCAGGTGATCCTGCCTTCATTCCAAATTTGACATTAATTTCTTGAATAAAAAATCTAACCTAGTTCCGGGCAATTTAATTAAGACCGTGTTCACTTTTTTTACCTATAGGGTTTTGTAAAACCCCATAAGCTTTTTATGTAAAAAAACCCCATGGGGTGTTTTTTTTATGTTCACTTTTTTACTTATATTAAAAAAAAAATCTGTATGGGTCGACCCATAGAAAAAAAAAAGATTTTTGACCTATAGGTCGCCCTACCTATGTATTTTAAGTGAACACAAAAAGTTAAAAACCCCATGGGGTTTTTGCATCAAAAAATTAAAAAAAAATAAACTACGAAACACAAAAATTTCAAAAACTATTACTCTACATAATATAAATTTACAAAATAATTGTTTGATGAAAAAAGTTTTTCTTATTTATTTGGTGTTTTACCTATAGGTAAAAAAAGTGAACATGCCCTTAATGTACAAGATTCGGCGGATTTAGGTTTAAATCAAGATCTTAAGCACATATTTTTTAAATATATATTGCCCGTTGCATTTTTTGACTCATCAAATGAAATCATGAAACTTTTATCTAAAAATAGATCTTTTGTTTTTTACAGGTTTTTATCATAAATAACTGGTAAATATGATTTACGGTATGACTCGACTGATTCAAGCACATAACAAGCCCTATTAAAAGAGTTTTATACATTTCATAGTTGTCTAAAACCTCAATAAGAATTCCACATTCTACAAATAATTTAACAAGGTTTTCGTGTGAATTTCGATGCATAGAAAGTTTATCAGTGCGAAGAGTCGTTTTTTTTGTAATAACGAGCAATATTTCGTGAATAAAAATGCTATTTATATGCTTAAAAACAGGATTTATACCCTTTTGATTAGGAAGCTTGTTACTGACCTGACAAATCAAACAATTAGAGCCTTACTTCAATAGCAGATGACTGATCTGCTTAATATATGTACAAAATCTATACACTTAATTTTTAATGGTTTTTTTTTCAATGTTTAAGGGTATGTAACTTCACGTTAAGAGTTGCATTTATATAAAAAAAGGACGTAAACTTAAGTTAACAATGACAATACGAGAGTTATCTAACAAATTTATAGTACAGTTGTATACACCCATCAGTTTTTTATACTTTAAGTCGTATTTTACTATCTATTTTAAATAAATATTATATTTAATCACAGTTGCACAAAAAAATAGTCATGGAAAAATTAATAAAACTAGAACTTAATATGCGCATAGAATGCCTCTTTAAATATAAATAAAAAATTATTATAACGTGAAATGCTTTTCTGTACGGAGTGAGTCATCTGATTTTATCAACGATTCTTTTTTCAGACATAAAAAGGCAAATAATTTTCGGGTCCCTGGTTGTGAGTCAGCCTTATTTATAGATTTATATGCTTATATCAGTTCAAGTTTTTAGTTACGTGGTTTTATATTATGTTTTTCAATTTATAATTTTTGTTCGTGAAGAAAAAGTATTGCCTATAATAACAAGAAAAATATTTCTAAAGAATAGGCACTTATATAGAAGCACTTTTATGCTCTTAAAAATAATTTAATGGCTAAACTTAACATAAATATAGTAATATAAATTAAAATGATAGGAAATAGTGTCTTATTAAAAGATGTTTTCGACTATAAAAATCAAATGGCTTTACAGTCAATGTAACTGAACAACGCCAGAATCACTTATTGGTGTATCATTCGTCTCTTTTAAGCTTCTTCTTTTTTACTATTTATGGATACACTGTACAGAATGTAAACATAACAGAATCAATGAAAAAAAGCAGACGAAGTACAAAAAAACAATACCCGTCGTAGAAAAAAAACGTGCAAACATACAGATTACCAGGGCTTTAAATTAAATACCAGTATGGTATATATTTCTGCAACAAAATATACCCCAAATATACCAGTATGTACATTCTAGTTATCTTCACGTATAAAAAAGCTTTCAGACACATATCAATGGTTTTAAGTTGTTATGTTTTATTAAAAATATAAAGATACTGTATCTAGTTCATAGCTATCTGAAACCCGTATAGATTGCATGCTTTGAAATTAAAACAAAAATAAGTTGCAATCCTATTTTTAATCTAACAAAACATATGGTCACACACGTTAAGAAATTATCTTTGTTAATTGTGATTTTTTTCCATTAAAAAACCACATATATCAGTTCTAATTAGGGTTTATTAGCAAAATAAAATTTACTAATCTTTTAAAATGAATCCGAATTAATTATCAATCAAAAAATCCCTAATTCCAAAAAATACTGTTTTAAATAGGTAACGAACGTGATTTAATGCTTTCTAAAATTTATATCAATGTACAAATCAAATGTACTGCTCAAAGTAAATTTTGTGCCTTATAAACGCAATCATACGTGCATAATCATATATTGTTATGCTTAAACATGACTGCTTTATTTCTTATGACTTGTATATGCTCGCGGATTACCTTAATTAATTTACTTAAAACCTTTTAAATTATACAAAAATAAAAAATGTTATGTTTTATTCGTTTTCATGTTTAATGAAAAAAATGGCTAAAACTATATACCAAAGAATAAAAATACCTACTCCTATTTAACATAAGAGTTCAAAAACGAAAATAACTTTAGCGGGAATATTTTAAAAATAGACCATATACCCGAAAAATATACCAGCTTTTTTGGAAGCAAAAATATATCTCATTTTCGAAAAAAATTGTAAAAATGACCTTCTGGCAGGCCTGCTGATTACTATTAAAATTAGTTTACGTAGTATTAAATACAAGTTAACAGCGGGGATAGGGAAAAAATTTGCACGTTTATATAGAATAAAACAAATATATTTTTTATGTATACAGGTAACGCACTTTATATGTTCACGGTCTATCTTTTTTTATAGTATCTAGGGTTTACAAATGTAAAAAAAAATTTAATTATTCCTTTTGCCAAAAGTATTAAAACCAGCAGTAGTATTAGCCCCAAAAAAATGATTTGTCTAATAAGAAATATGACTCTTTAAATATATCAAATATATACTTTTTTATCTCGTCATAATACTCTTGTACAAAGTATACATATAACCTTTTAAGACCTAAAAAGCATTTAAAAATTTAAGTTTTTTATACATTTTCTTGCGCAGTGTATATTGGAAGCCAGATCTTTATGCATAACCTATTTTTCTACGCAAAAAAATTAAAGTGGGTATAAAAGCTTATAATTTGGCAATCATTGTTTTTAGAGAACTTAAAATTTGCATACGGTTTTTTTGTTGATAAATGTCTATTTATTTGTTTGCTGTTATAAAATTGACCCTACTTATACGAAAATCTCTAATACACAATTATGTGTGTATATAATCACGATAAACCTCGTGCAACGTATAGCAGTTGCTTAAAATTAATTTGTTTCTATACTGTCTTACTTATTGGCTATTTAGATACACAAAAACAACAATGATCCTTATATAATATATCATCTCATTTATCTTTTTGTCGTTTATAAACCATTACCGCGTATTAGATTCTGCTTTATTAAGATATGAAAAACCTTGCAAAAAATTTGCAATTTTGTCAATGCTGACAACGCTTCTTGATTTAGATGTTATTTTAATAATGGAAAAAAATTTACTTAATATTTATATACTAGAAAATATTTCGATAAGAAATATTGTTTAAATAGTATATTTTTTATGTATTTTATATGCCATGGATGTTGACAATCTCTTGTAAAAGATTGAATTATCAATCAACGTAATTTTAACCATTTTTGTTAGTTAAAAATCATAATAGGTTTTTGTAGTATATATTTGTGCTTTAACCCTATAAAAGGTTTTCATACGTATATTTTTTTCCTTTGCGTTTAAGGATTTACTGAGAAGATAAAAATTTTTACCACTGAAAAAAATCAATGTTTGTTGACAGTTGATCGCTGTGATTTATTATATGAAGTGCGCAATAAAAGATCACGAAACAATAGAATGCGTGTTTAAATATTGTGTGACAGGTGTCTTACTTTATATTGATAATATTAAAAAAACATTTGTCTTCCCTTGGTAATAACTTATATAAGTTACGTTCGAAACTCGGCCTTTTTAAAAAAAACTTAGAAAAAAGTTGTTTTTATTCGAATATAATGTATATTCGAATATAATTTATACAAAAAAATCTGGCGTGTGTTTATTCAAGAACAGTTGATTTATTTTTTATAAATTCTGCTTATATGTTAAAACGATTTTTTACAACATGAATAGAATTAAAACCGACAAAAATTAGTTGTTGATTCTAATATATTTTACGAAGTTTTTTTTAATATCTATATACAGGTTAATTTAAGAAAATAAGGAAATATGGCTAATAACTATAGTTCAGTGAGCAATGTAAAATATTCTGCTTAAGTTGGAATATACTTCAGCGACATAATATTTTTTAGATCAACACTTTTATGGGAGGACGGTAGTTATAAATTTAAAAACTGAAAATGTAAAAATATAGTTTTTGGTTTGAAAGTAATATATACTACTTTATATTCGAGAATAACGCAAATACCATTGAATATTTGAATATAACTTTCTTTACGTTATTTACGAGGGAAAAAAAAATATTCGTATATTTTAAATTATTACCATCGTTACAAGTATTTTTGATTTGTATATGTACACATGCCTTACTAGAAATGTATCTACATTTTTGATTTTATAGAAATTTACTCCGTATAAAAAACTTTATTGACAGCTTTATCAATCAAAAATGATCAATACAGACAATATAAAATTATAAAACAAATAAATTTTCTTAAAAAATTTTTTTGGTGATAAAAAAATCTCTCTTCTTTAGACAGGTTATCAAAACTATATGGGTATGCTGTAATACCTATGGCTAATCTGTGTTTCACAATGGAACAAAAAACAAATATCTATAAGTAAAGTAAAAAAAAACTTCCTCTATCATAGCATGTTGTTCTAATTTTACGTTTTGTTTTTATACTAATTTGCTATACCTATTATTAAATTAACTCAAAAATGCAATAAAAATTCTTTTGCAATATACGAAATAATGTTTATCTAATGGGGATAAAAAGAAAAATATGACATTTTGGTACAAGTTTTTTTAATCACCTCATCTTATATACACGGCAAAAATGTGTAAAAATTTTATGTGTACTATTATTTACCACAGTACACTGTTTGGTTCGAAAAACATCAATAATATACAAATACTTAAGTTGCAAGTCAGTTTAGTAAAATACTACTAGTAAGATTAACGTAAAATGGATAAAAAAATAACTATGGCGTCTAATAAAGAAGCAATTCGTACGTGTCGCAGGTTACAATAATATATGCTAATTTATTTTTGTGTCTTGGCGTCGTTCTTTGACTTTCTGTAATATAGTGTCAACAAATACCTAGCTGTATTAGCATCAAAGTTGTCTTTATTATATAATTTACAATATTTATTGCAGATCATGCATATAAAATCAAATATACTCGATATCTTTACGCTTATTTGTTAGCCATTTTTTTATTTTTATACAAGTAAAAGATATTTATATACTTAGGTAAAGGTCTATTCGTTTTTGTTTTTACGTAGTAGTAATAGATTGTTGACGTTTATTTTATTAACAAGACAAATTTTTATTATGATAAGCATAGAGCGTCAGCAGGATTTTTTAAGGAAGAGGCGGAGGCGGAGGGTCAAACTATAAAGTAACCTCAAAAAAAGACGTAAATGTTTTCAAATATAAAATATTGTTAGAAAAATTAGCACTTTTTTAATTATTTATAAATTTTCTATTTTTAATACCTAGTGGCAAAAATTCTTTTACCCTTAAATCATGCGCAAAAAAAATTACAAGGAGCAGAGAGTGTTGCCCCTTTTCGCCTTTTAAAGCCCATGAAATAAGGGATATGGGTTTTTTCTTTTGACTTCTTCTTATTTTTTAAAATCATAATGCTCATTATAGTAAAATTACCCATGGGTATTTTTTTTCTCACATGGGTCCGAAAAAAAATTTTTCAATGCGTACCCGATAATGAAACGAATTTATTAACCATGGGCAAAAAAACAATGGATTTTTTTGGTCTTAAATTGTGATGAATAAACCAAGGAAAAAGTTTTTGAATATGCCCTTAGATAACTTTTTTATAGCAAATTTTTTATGGATTCTTCTATGTAAAACCAAAACTGCAAAGAAGTTCTTGGATATTTTTTGCGTGAAAAACGTATTTTACAAAAATGAAAGTGTGTTATGCCTCTGTGCAACTGAGAAACACACATATGAATCTATACAATAGATACTACAGCAACTTTTACAAAATGAGTTTAACTATCTTTTTGTGAAGAATTTGTGCACTGAGTACATGTTGCTTTTTTTTAATTTCAATTTGTTGCATTTAAAAAACTTTAAACATTTAATCTTACAAATCACTTGTAAAAAAACAATAAAACACACTAGCAATGCCTTAAAAATTTTTATCCGATTTTTAACGGAACGCCTGACTACTGTAAACTTATAAAAAAAAAGATAAAAAATGGCTTTAAAATTTATCTTTAAAGGTTTTATCAAAATAAAAACAAAAAAATAAGATTATTTTAGCAGCTTAAAGCAAGCAGTAAAATAGAATTATGGTATACATTTACTTGTTTAGTTACAGGCGAAAATATCTATAGTAGTATATAACAAAACAAGGGAACGTCGAATGTAAAGATAACATACAGAATCTTATTTAATATCTATGTTTACCAGCAAAATACATAGTACCAGATTGCGACACACTACATGTTTCGCTGTATTTGCATTTTTTACTTTTTAACCAAGAAAATTTTGTAATGTGTCTAATTTTATAAAATAATCTACGCGTTTTTTATGTATAAATAATTTGTATCTGCCACGAACTTATTACCGTTTTTTAAATATAAAGATTTTGCTACAAAAATTGCAAAAACCTTCACATAAAAAACCTTAGTTGCTAAATATTAGCGTTTTATAAATTGTCCTCGCGAATTTTATTGAATCAAAACAATTTTATTATGTAAACTGTATTACAAAAAGTACCTTTCTATTAAAAAGTTTGTAAAAAATTTTATAATATATTCAACAAGCACCTAGGACACTTACAAAACAAAAGGGTACACCTATATAACAATTAATTATATAGATTTTTAGAATATGTGAAAAACCCGCCATTTTTTTTATGTAAGCAGGAACATATGTTTTTTTTACATTTTTTTATACACACTTTGCCACCAATAAGCCCTTAAAAACCGAAAAAGAAGTTTTTTTTACCATAAATACACCAATCTTAATATAAAAAGCTTGTATCTGCAGCAATGCAGTTACGTATATAGCAATTACCACTTTTGAACTTTGCAGCCTTTGTTACCCTCATTTTACGACTACTATATATTATTGGACAATATATGACAAGGAAATAATATACAAACATGTGTGTACTAGAAGATTAATCATACGTTATATGTGGAAACCTCTTTATATAAATTGGACTAGTTTACTTATGTTTTGACAATTTTATTTATATGTAAATTTTATAAAATCAACATTTATTGAAAAAAATATTTCGGATTTAGATTATGTTAATTATGTAACAATTTTTGTTATAAATAAAAGTAAATTTACTCGTCAAAAAAATTATAGTTTTGTTTTAATAATATTTTTTCACGTCAATTTTTTTCTTTGTTAGTGACTTTATTACGCTTTATCCTTAAAATAGAAAAACGAAAAAAATCCATATGCATGTAAGCCGTATTTAAATATATATTAATATTTGTTAATTTGGCCTTTACATTTTTTTTTTTAAACTTATATTAAGAATATAAAATGAAAAGCAAAAACTCATAGCAATAAATACCTAGGTAGTAAAAAGGTAATATATGAAACAAGAATAGTCATGCAATCTCCTAACGATTCGAATCTAAAATAAAATTTGCATTTAACGCCACAGACTGTAAAATAGTGCTATAAATAGTATAAGTGTATTAGATAGGGCCATATCGTGCATTAATATCTTTTTTTAGTTAAATATATGCATGCATTACATATCGTAAATACCAACAATAATTCGAGGTTTATCTAGGCATTAAACGTATTGTTAAACGTAAAAATTTAGGGCAAATTTAATAGGCAAAAACATATAGTGTACTTTTTGCTACAATTCGGGTACTATTATAAAATAAAAAATGGCTTTTAGTTATTAATTCTAAATTTTTAAAAATAAGAACAAATAAACAGATTTTAAAAAAGCAAATTTTGTTGTTGTTTTGCAACATTAGTTTATATATAAACTAAATTTTCGTTGCGAGTTAATAAGTATTGCACCCTCTTAGAAAGAGTCGAAATAATAAAATAATGTTATTAATTTAGTTTTTTATTCCTGGTTATAGGGATAATAGGGCGGTAATTTTTTTTAAAAAAACACCCAGATTTATGGTATTTTAAAAAATATTTTAAATGTGAGTTTAAAAATTATATTGAAAAAGAATATATGCAGAAGTCAAGAACCAACACAAAATAATGCAAAACTGACACACTTTTATATGGAAAAAAGTATTTAAGAAAAAAAAAAGTAGAATGTTATAAAGCCATGTGAAGTACTTCTTTAGAAAATATGTCTTTTTTGTATAGATAAACAGTAGATCCGCCAAGATTGTAGGTCCGGTACAAATTTTATTTGCGGCCAATGTTTTTTTTTGATAAAAAAATCTAATTTTGTAATTTATTAATTTTTCGGTCCTAGAGTAGTATGTCAAAATTTGTGATGTGCAATACAATATCTATACATATGGTTGGTGGTTTGTATATGGCAAGTTTGTATGTATAAATTACAGCAATTCGTTTTAAGTTTATAACCCTTTTTTGTGTTTGTTTCTTGGCGCATTGTAGTATAAAAAACATATGTTATGGTAGATACGTACTCCCTTTGTAGAAAAATATTTGTCCATTATGGGCAATTTTTTTTTACAATTTTTTTTCCATCGTCAATGGTATGGCTTTAAAAGCACGGACAAAATTAACATTGCGCTTAAAAATTTTGTAGGAGTCAAGGAAACGATGTATTTTGCCACCATAATGCTGCCGAGCCGAACGAGAGACAATAAAGTAGCCACTTGGCAAAGCCGAAAGGCAAGATATAAAAATGTTAAGCATTTAGACCGGCTAGATTTGCACGAAATTGAAAACTGCAAGCACGGTCCCAACAAATATATAAAATAATTCTTTATAACAGATTTACAATTATAAAGCACTTGTATTCATATACTCACTATTTACAGCATTAATCTAGTTGTAAAAAAGATAGCAATACTAGTATAAGCCGCTAGTTATTTAGAATCTATGTTTTTTGCTGTATAATTATTTTAAGTTTCAAAAGAAAGAAGCATTGTTTAGATAACTTTAATTTATTTGCTAGTATAAATATTATTCTGAAGTACAAGTTTTCAACGCAAAAAATAAATAATTTACAACATCAAGAGACGTAGTTTAATTGTCCAGTTTTTTCCAATTTTTTCTTTACCATATGTTTTTATTTATAACAATCACTAACGTTTATTTCCATCCCAGCAATCATTGCATGCTGATGTGATAACCGAATTCGATGTGGTTTTAGGGCTAGATATTGCTCATATGAATTTTCACCAGCCTCTATTCATTCTCCAATATTTCTTGGTGCCTCACATTCTGTAACGATTGTATGGAAGCGAAGAATCCCTGATCCAATATGATTAGGTCTGGTGAATTTGGTGACTGAAATTGCATCGTTATTTATAAATCCATATTGCCTATCACTACTTTTCAATATCTTGTTGTTGTATTTTTGCGTGCGGCGGTGCATTATCTTGCTGAATTTTAATTTTAGTTTGAGTTAAAATCAATGGTTCATTTTGATATGATTGCTGAAATCAGTTTGCTGCACAAAATATCCTTGTAATACTCGCCAGTTATCTCAACTGGTTTTATAACATGTATGTCTTTAGACCTGTGTTTTGAATTCCTCTTAGCCGGCTCTTTTTTTATACATGGCCAGCAGCCTATCTTTTCTGTCAAAGTAATCATCACGACCAGGCATATCTCTTAGCCTTGCTAATGCTACAACAAACATAACCTTTTGAATGACCCGCTTGCTTTGCAGAATACTTTCTGGTTCATCTTTTTGTGGTAATATGTAAAACTTATTATTGCATTTGGCTATACAAAACCACTTCTCATTGATATGAATCATATAATACATGTCTTTGCTTGTTTTACTGTATAATGTCAAATTATCTAGGGCATATTTTACCCGTTGCTTTTCTGTTTGCAGCCGTAAGTTTTAGTTTTACTGCATTTGTCGTTCTTCTTATAATGCCCTCATCTTTCAGGTTTAATAATGTCCCCAAAGATATGCCTTTTAAGTGTGAAAGATCGCATTAATTTAGCCTTTTCCTTATTGGCAAATTCTCAATACGGAGTTGCAGTTATCCCGCTCTATTTTTTTACGTCTGCTGTTTCCAGGCCTCTTTGATTTAGTCTACTCCAAGCACCCCTCCAGTGTATTCTTACTTTTTGCAAATTACCAAATTTGTAAAACAGAACTTGTTTAAACACCAAATTCATTTCCTATACTAGTTAGAAATCCTTTTTTTTTTAATTTGCCATTCACGCTTAAATCATGCAATCGCGATAGTATAGTTGCCTTGATAGCATCCGATATTTATTGCAGGAAACTTTAGAGTTCGTAAGAGAAGCATTAAACTGGTGGTTGGTCGTAATTTCATTCGAGCTGTTCATAATAATTTCAGTCTGTGGTGATTCCATTTTTGAGGGCATTTTATAAATTGCGATAAAAGTTAAAGAAAAAATAATAAAAAAAAGCGTTGTAACCATGTTCCTTACATATATTTTACATTTTTTGTAGTTTCTTTTTGTACTTTACGCAAGAATACAGATATCTTGTTTTTAATGGACAAATATTTCTAAACAGAGGAGAGTATATTTTAATGATATTTTAATCTTATTCAAAAAAATGTTAAACGTAAGTAGTATTTTACAAAGGATCACATATTGTATGCAATAATATGCACATTATTTTTTTACACGAATTCCTATTATTCCAGCTCCATTATTTGCGTAATAATGTAATACTATAATTGTATATGGTCTTAAATAGTTGTAAAAATGCATGTCTTTGCCTGTTTCAAAATACAAGATCTTGCTGCTTACAGAGAAATTTTAACTTTTTTTGCCGAATTTTTACCATACAATTTTTTAATAAAGTAGATCGTGTACACTAAAAATGCAAAAAGATCATGGCCAAAAAAATCACCGCTTATAAAGCTTAATGTCTATATTGCGCGCAAGTTTTGTCTATATTCGTGCATTTTTATCTGTTTTTTTACAAACCTAGAAGTACTTTTGAATTGCAAAAAGAAGTTTTTAAGCCTACAGCATAAAACCACAACCGCCAGAACACTAAAAAAATTCACCTAGTTGCACAAAGAAATATTTTTTTAACTGCGGCAACGGTTCCAAAATTTTCACCATTACTTTGCCTGAATTAAAGTATTATATGAACTTAAAATTAAGAAAAAAAGTTAACTAAAATATGCAAATAAAAAAATATTTATATGTGTGTTCTTAGCGCAAAAATTGAAAACATTTTTAACATCGTTTACTTTGTAAATAGACAAATTTCCTACGTTTTTTATAGTATAAAAGCAAACAGCAATTTTAAAATTGCAGATTTTTTATATTTTTTTAACTCTGCATATTGACCTGTTTTTTTGATTGAAGAGAAAGTACCAATGTACATTTGTGCATGTTGAAGATGTGTACTATTTAAATTTACACAAATTTACTAGTTATATTGATTAATCAACACCAAGATATAATTTGACAATTCTTTGGGGTCAAGCTTAGATTTTCTGATCGGATATGAGAATCTTAAAATTATCGCATAGTTCAAGTTTTTTTTTTGTAAAAAGTGTTGAATATAAAAAAATGCGTTGTTTTTAGACAATAAGAAAAGAAAAAATGAGCTTCTGTAGTTATAAAATAATCATTAATTATATGTATGTGATTTATTTACAAACGCCTTTTATTTATCAAAGTTTACATTTTAAGTGAGGGTCCGATGCTATATCTAACCAAGTCTATAAATTAGCATTAAAATGCGACGCTATCTTTATATGCTATTCTGACCCCGTATTTAAAAAGAACAGCAACTTACATGTATTTTCCGCCTTTCAAATGTGCATTAGCAAACATAAAACATTGAATTTTTTTCTTATCTATCAATTATCATGTTTTAGATAAAAGATGACACAATTTATCAGCTGCCAAATGTGTTTGAGATTTAAGGATATAAGAAAGACAATTTAAATAAATAGTAACATTTTCCTATATTTTATGGTAGCCAAAAAGAAACAGTCAAGGCCGACTCATCCAACAATAAGATATTTAGAATCTAGCGCTGAACCATAATTTTTGCGTCACAGTGTATTAAATGTATTATAGAGCTTAATTAAGGTAAGTGAAGCATGTCCTTCATACTTGTAAAATTATGTGTGGTACAGGCATGGACCAAAAGGGGTCCGCCTCTTCAGAAATTTTTTCCCGCGTGAATTTAAGGGGGGGGGGTCTTTTTTTTGTAAAAAAGTTTTTTTTTTTCGTTTTAAGAGGTCAAAAAACTAAATAAAAAAGATTTAACTTCAAAAAAAAAAATTAAAAACTTTAAAACATCAAAAGCAAAAGCTTACAGCTTAACTGTTGCAAAGAAATGACTACACCCTGGGTCAAAAATTACTGGGTAAGCCACTAATGTTTAAAAACAGAAGAATTTGTAAAATCTTGACCGGCTATTATAAATGTACATTTTTGTAATATAAACAGATTACAAGAATATAATAAACTAAAAACTTGCAATTTATACTGCAGAAAAACTTTCTTTTAGAAACCAAAAACACCTGCATACTCATTAAAGGTACAAAAGTAACGTTTGTGTATAGATAACGTAAGTAGGGAAGTACAGTTTACTTTAATATTCTTATACCATTTTCAAGCTTTATGCTTTGATTATTTTTATCATAATGTGTACTCAAAGAAAAAATAATAAATACTTTTTTATACCTATTTGCATAGCATATAAGCTTGCGATGTTTAACAATATTTAAAATATGTCGAAAAATACGACGAGTAGATAGTTTGGTATAATATTGTATATGTATGAAAAAAACAAAAACAAAATATAAGAAAGATAAAAAAATACAAAAACTGTTAAGAACGTATGAGTTAAAATTTCAGTTTAACAAATATTTTTGTTTATACATGGTAAAACTATTTTTTGATTCCTTTAAAGCAAGTGGACCTTCAATTCGGCTGTTTGCGCGCCAGTGTATATTTTTTATTGTCTGAACGTTGCAAGTTATGCCATTTTTTTTACAAAAACCATTT
The DNA here is from genome assembly GCA_034694785.1 of Agrenia bidenticulata. Lineage (NCBI taxonomy): Eukaryota > Metazoa > Arthropoda > Collembola > Entomobryomorpha > Isotomidae > Agrenia > Agrenia bidenticulata. The sequence goes on along the minus strand of JAQFYM010001808.1, from coordinate 6,479 downwards.
GTTAATATTGTTAATATATTGTATATGACTTTAATTTTGCGTTTTTTGCTAATAATCCTGCGTTATATGCAAAAAAATTGAAATAGTGACTTGGATAAAAAACACTATACAAAAAAAGCATATAACGCATGGTTCAGGTAATAATACGTACAATGTAGTTTTTTTTTGCTCTTGTCGTTGTTTATCTGTACAAAAAAATGCAAAAAATTGTTCTTTATATATTAAAGGTAAATTATTATATATGTTTAGGTGTTAATGTAAGTAAAAATACCATCACATATAAGCATTGTTTCAATAAGTGATACTATGGATTTCTATGTATCAGAATCAGCGGTCTGCATTAGTCTGGGCAATAACCGGCCCGGTCCGGCCGGCGGGCGGGTTTGGGCGGGTAGAATAATTTTAATACTTCGGGTATTTTGCTTGCTTTTTACCTCAAAAATAAATTTTGAAATCAATAAAAAAATACTTTTTACTTAAAAAAAACGGTTTAAATTTTTTATGATAGAAAAATAGTAAAAAACTGAAAAAAAATCAAGTTAATTTGCCAAAAACCTATAAATAAGAAGTGTATGGATGTAAATATAAACTTGATGCAGTTGTATATATGGATTACTTCTTTATTTTTATACAAACTAAATTTAAGGTATATATAAATAAAAAAGACATCGAATCTACGATCCTGTATCTAAAAATGTTTTTGAAAATATTTTTAGAAATAAAAAATTTGAGAAGTACCATAACTAGTACTTAAAAGTCAATACTGGTTTTTAAATATGTATTCTTTTGTTTGGAGGTGCGAAAGACAAAAGCTTAAAAATAAATAATGAAAGTATGCAAATTCTGTAAAAGGTGCACGGATAAAGGCAACTTCTAATCAATATTGTATTTTATGTGATTTGGACAAATTATATACAACTTTCATATATTGCCTAATACATATTTACGATTTGTACTATTTAGAGCGCACGTTCATGTTTAATAACAAATCAGCATTAGTATACAAGTCATATTTGTATTGTGCATTATTGCCATCCTGGTATTTACAACGTAATATCTAAAAATACTTTCCGTTTCATATTGTTTTACGTCCACTTTATTTTCTTATTAATAAAAATCTTATAAATACGTCGTTAATAGAATTAATATTGTCGTTAATATTTTATTGATAAATAGTATGGTTGACTTATAAAAATATCAAAAAAAATATATATAATTAATAAAATACATGTTTATAATCTGTTGTAACTGTAAAAAACTGTTTTTGTGGCCTGATATTACAAGGATAACAAAAAAAAAATATATATCATTTTATTGCTAAAAATGCAATAAAAAAAACATTTTACTAAGACATATTATATTTAAAGATATAAAAATATATGTGCATATTTTCTATCGGATAAACATATAATTTCTGTTGTTAGATGCAGAATTTGCAGTATCAATCAGTAATATGCTACATCCTTTTGAAACGCAATTACTAATTTTATTATGTTGTGTGATAAAATTTAGATTTTTCATGCGTTTTTGTGTAAATTGCTATACCGTCAAACGTATGTATGTCGAGCAATTTTTTATAAACTTTTTCAAATTATATTTAATGATTTATAGCTTGTTACTGTAAGCCAAAGATAACCGCCTTTAAAAAATAAACTTTTTTTGTATATTATTTTATAAATTGAACATAATATTTTTTACAAAAAAATCAAATAATACGGTATAAAACAACTAGAATCATTGTAATTTGTGTTTTTTGTGTAAAAAAAATTTACTAAAAGACGGTTTTTTTAGAAAACTCAACTAAAAAATTGATTGAACGGCATAAAAAATTCGGGTATTTTCGGGTATCAACGGGCCGGGCCGGATCAGATAACTTTTCTTTTTGTGTTTAAAAACGGACCAGGCCGGCTATGAAGACCTATTATCAGAAGTTGCCGTGTTTTTTTTTATTTGTAGATAATATATGCTTTTATTTTATATCATGACGTAAAAAATGTGTTCTTGTACATATAAAAAATACGCGTTTTTTCGGGTCTGATTTACGTTAGTTACTGCATTAAAAACCTATAATATTGATTATTTAGTTTTTTGTCAAATTTTATCTAACTAAATTATATAAAAACTGTAAAGTGTTACAGTGTGATTGACATTATCTATATAGGGTTGCACACCAAATATGGTGAATATTTTATAACATGGCGCAAAATAATTGTGGGTCCCCCTTCCATTGGGGGCCCTGTACAAGATGCATACGTTACCCCTGATATCACGGAGCCTTTGATTTAATTCCCAAACAACCGTGCAAGCTATGCCGTGTTTTTATAAAAATACTATTTTAAATAGATCGGGCTTTTGTGTGTAAATATCTAGAGATTTGCAGTATACCGTATATTTTTTGTTTAGTTTACACTTACTATACATTATATCGTATAGTGTATAGTAAGTGTATAGTAAAAGTAGATTTTTTCTTTCTATGATTTTTTCTATTAAAATGTTTATGCAATTGAAAAATGGTTGTATTATAATCAATAATACAAAAATAAAAATTAAATTTTTTGAACAGAACACCTAAAATTTTTTGAACGATGCAAAAGAAAGCTTTATTTAAAATTAAAAGTAAAATCTCGATGTAGAGATTAAGTGTGGGTGAAAATCTCAAAGAAAATTCACTTTTCAAAAGTAAACACTAAAAAATGTTCAATGGGTTTGTATAATCATCACTAAAAATGCGTGTTTTATCGTTTGCATAAAAAAATTAAGAGATCGAAATTGTAAACTATATAAAAGAAGTATTTATATCTATGAATAGACACTTCATTATATTCTATTTTATTACTTACAAAAAGACAAGCAGTACAAACTTCGATTTTAAATACGTATAGAGTTCGATTGCGTTCTAACTCAAGTCTTATTTTATGGTAAGTGGAAAAAAATAAAAAAATATTACATATCCCAGGCAATATTTTTATTTTCTAAATACACTAACAATGTTATTAAAAAACGCTATACGCTCACTATACACTTACTATACCGTATAGTACTATACCGTATAGTAAAAACCTCGATCCCTATAACTATCATAAAAATGTTATTTTATGTTATGTTATGTTATAGTATTTTATTTTTTGTCTTTAATCTTATTTTTGGGTATATTTTTGCATATATTATTTTGTTTTTTTACAGTTTTTTTTTACAATACAATACAATATTATATTTACTTAAATTATATTGGTACAATAATGCACTTGAGTTAGTTAAATTCTAAAATTGTTTATTATTTACTGTAAAAAGACAATTTTAAATATCATGAAAATAGATAACTTAAATAACTGTAAAATTCTATGTCAATACCTAGAAACAACTGTTTTTAAAAGAATTTGTTCAGTAATGCATGAAAATATCACGCCCTTAGAAAAACATGTGCTTGTAAAGGAAATGTAAGATCTTATTCTGTATTACAGTATACATACATGGTGATGTTTGCTACATAATTAATACAAAATCAACATATATAATTCTCTTTAGCGTGTGGTTTACGTGTGCAATCTATTTAAAATCAATAAATAAATGTTTTTTTGTGTCAAACTAGAAAATAACATAATAATTCGGATTAATAAAACACACATAAAACTAAAATTAAACAGTTATTATATTTTTGAATTCTAAGAATTTTATTTTTTGAGTGAAAGATTCTCAAGCCCCTTTGTAATTATTTCATTGCATTTGATTAGTACCTCCCTGTCATTCTTGATTGCTTTGTTCTCTTTCTTATAATTTGCTATAATCATCTTATAATCGTAGTTATTCCCCTTTTTATGTTTTTTCATTAATTGGCTCAGTCTTAAAATCTTATCACTGGTCCAGTTCTTATTTATAAGTAAAGGATTGACTTCAATTTCAACTGTCTCTGGTTCATCGTTCTTTCTATACTTCATCAGTCTTGGGTCTCTCTTCATTGCCAGTGATACCAAATTCTTTACTCTCATAGTATCTTCTCTTGCAAGTTTTACTCTTTGGGTTTTGTTCTTCTTTTCCATGTTATTTTGATAATTTGTACCGTACTCAGTCGCTTCTGAATCGAAGAAATGGAAAACCCTCTTAGTCTTAAAATTATTCCAGAAATTATAAAATGAATTCACACTTTCAATTGGAGTCTCAATATTTCCCAATACTGGTACTGGGGTAATTTCTGAGAAGAACCCATTTCTTAAAAACACGGGGCCGAATGCTTTAAAAAACTCCTTTTCTTCGTATTTTTTGTCAGATGGGATTTTCTCGTCAAATGAATACGAATCATATTTCTTCTTAGACACCCAATCTGATACAATTTCATGGGCTTTTTTAATGGCACAGAAAACTTCATTACAGTTTAGCCCAGTATCTGGATGGTATTTCAAGATTTGCTTCTTGTATTGTTTTTCGAGAATTTCTTCTGTTAGTGGAAGGAATCTGAGTGATTCGATTCCAAGTATAAAATATAAATCAAGCTCTTTCCAGTTGAGTAACTCCTTCGGGGTATATCTATTAAGGATATTTTGTGTTTCATTATAGTCAGACTCAATTACTTCATATATTCCACTGAACTTTTTATACGGGACTATCTGTGTGTCGTCGGAATTAAATATCGCCATCAATTTATGGGTATAAAAATTAAAAACGATATAAAAAATAGAAATAGAAAGAAACTTGATAAAAAAATATGAAACGATTCAAGTTGACTTACATGGTCCGTTTCATAACAATGTGTTAGACTAATTTTGAAATTGATTGGAATATTTTGTCTAGGTGAAATTAGACAACTATCGATAAAATAAATGTTTTTTAAAAATAAACATCGAACAATAATAAAAGAATGTAAACTAAAAATGTTCAGAGTATAAAATAAGAAGAAAATTTAATTTATATATTAAAGCGATTTTATAATTAAAAAAATAGTGTAATCAACTGTTTGATACCGTACCCTGCCAAAAGTAGGAAAAATCACATAAAAAAATAATACATTTAAAAATAGGGCGGAAACAATGTTGTTATCTAAAAATTTGGATATTAGCATAAAATTTTTTTCAGTTTTTTCTAAACTTTCGGCAGGGATAGGTATTTAATATATACATATTCTTAAGTATCAAAATATTTACTAATTCATAAGTATAACAATATATACTAATTCACAAGTATACAATATATGTTAATTTATAAGTATAACAATTTGCAAAAAATATTTAGTTAGTTTTGTGTATTATTAACTAAAAAATGTTAAAAAATGTAAATTAGCAATAATTTTTTATTTCACTGAAAAAATAAAAAAGAAACTGGCGACAGTAGAGATCATTCGTTAATTTATAAATTTACTAGTACACAAATTATAAAATCTACGGCCTGAAAAGAAGTTCATTATGTGTATAATTTTATAATGAAACAACCGTTGTATATTAAAATTAAATTAATTAGGGCCAGAATGCGGTTTATTTGCAATCAGCAGCGGTAAAAAACGCATACCTTTTAATTATTTTTTCTTATAAAATAAACATTTAAAACTTATAACTGTATAAAAACTCAATATTAAAGTAGGTAAAATATAATTTCTTTTCCTGGTAGAATAGAAATGTTTTCTTTTCAATATTGTAATGTTTTCATGCTATAACTAGTCTAGTCGTAATATAAGAAAATAATTTATAATTAAAATTTATAATTGTAACAAATCATTAAATTTTTAAAAGGTTTCTGAATATACGATGCATTCTCTTTTTATAAGAATTTTAATTTATACGTGGTCGATTTCATGTTTTATATAGGAAAATGTTCATTACGAAAATTCAAATTACCATATTTATTTACTTATAAGTAGGGGGAACCGAAAATGCAGAAAAAATCTGCTTCAATCTGCGTTTATTTACATTTTTCTGCAAAAAACTGCATTTTTCAGCGTTTTAAATTTTATTATAATAAAAAAATGTTTTTTTGACAAATAATATATTAGAAGCCATAAATATATGTGTAAAATGCATACTAAATCTAGTTTGGTATTAAATACCCACTGCTTCAAATTTTTTAATGTTAAAAATACCAAATTGCCGAAAAAAACTGCGATTAAAAGGCAAAAAGCTGAATGTTTTTCTATTTTTGTCTGCATTTATTACAAAAAAACGGCATTTGGTTCCCTCTACTTAAAAAACATAAAGTCAAGACTATTTTTGTGACTTATAGGTAGATAGATCTTCAAGAAAATGAATACGGTTATAGTATAACAAAAAATAAATGCTTAATTAAGTTCGTGCCTTGAAAGGCAATGTGATCCAAAAGATATAAATTTGTTAGATGAAAGAAACTAATATATAAATGTTTATATTATTTGTGACTTAACTCGTGTCCGGATTTTTTGATAAAATTAATAAAATGAAAGTTTTAAATTAAAAAATATTTTTGATAAAAATTAACTAAAAATCATATATATTTTCTCAGACATGTTTTTTATGTTATTT